>JABCKJ010000250.1:0-32263 GCA_018850815.1 Asterophora lycoperdoides
CAGCCTGTGATCAGCTATCATTGCCATCAGCAGCCATCAGCTGAGGCCAGTGTGCTGCCATCAGTGCCATCAGTTGTGATCAGCTTAGTCACTATTTGTCAGTCTTAGCTAATACTGACAAATCTTAGCTAAGTCTTTGTCAGGATTAGCTAAGTCTTTGTCATCGCTTACCTAAAATTGGTCAGCGTTAGTCAGCCTTAGTCAGAATTGGTAAGCTGATACCATCATTGATCGTCGTCCGTTATATTATAGATTGCATTGGAGCGAACACCCAAGGACGGCTGGTTAGGAGTCTGCCCCAAACGTTACAGGCAAACCAGCTCAGCTCAACTTGTTCATGTAACTTGGTTATGTAAAGCGTACTTGTCACTAAATACCGCCCAACCTTCGCCTCGGAGTCGTAAACGTTCAACGTTGGCAGCCATGGTGGGGTTGTGAATTGCAACTGTGTATAACATTAGCTAGCCCGGATTTTAAATTTCAAAAGGCTACAACGACACTTAATTTGCGGATGAAGAGCAAACGTGTGTCGGCGATGGACCAATCATGTCGCAGAAGCCCACTCGCGTGCAAGAAAAAGGGCTTACCTCCCCGACACGTTTCTGACTGCACACGAGCGGCCTTATCCCCCCAATACCAAGTCCGGCTTTCTCAAGAGCTCTTCGTCTGCCTCCTTTCTTCCTGCCCGCCCACCACTTACTGCGATACCCCCCGCTGCACAGATGCTCCAGGAGACGTATACAGCGAGCTGTAATCCTGCTCGTCGTGCGAAGCAGAGTCGGACGACCGTTGGTTCTGCCCCTGTGACCAAGCCGACCCCTGCCCCACCCAATCCGCAGCGGAATATTCTGCCATTCCCTGCAAGCCCCATGGATGGCACAAGCGACCAGATCACCCCTATCGCAACGCCTCAGCCCGGTCCAGTGAAACGCGGACGTAAGCCGGGGCCTCTATCTCGCTCTGCGCGCGAGACGCAGCGCAAGCTGAACCACTCGATCATCGAGAAAGCGCGGCGGACGAAGATCAATGATGCGTTGGCTACGCTGCGGCAGCTGGTACCGACAGACTATGGTTCGCAGCCCAAGATTCGAAAGGATGCTGATGCTGATGATGGGGATGGTGACGGGGATGGAGGGGACGATGGAGATTGGAACGGCGGGAAGAGTGAGAAACCGAAGAAGTCGGCGAAGAGAGAGGAGAAGGAGAAAGAGTTCAAGCTCGAGATCCTGGTCAGAACTGTGTCGTTCATGCAGGATCTGATCGCGCGGGTCAAAGTCCTCGAAGAGGGTGCTGGCCAGGCGGCGACGGCAGAATGCCCCAAGTGTGCCCAGGAGGCAGCGCCACCATCGTCGAAGAGGAGGCATGACCAGTTCACAGACGACGCGGACCGCACGCGGAACGATCGAGCAAAACGGTCTCGCAGGGAGAGCCCCTCCAGCGCCATTAACGAGCCTTTTAAAGACGAAGCGTACCAGAAACAGAATCAGCAAATATCCCCTCCGGAATTCGCAGCACGTCCTTACCTCGGCTCCCGGCTCCCCTCCATCTCATCCTGGCTGCCCAACCAAATTGACCCCGTTCTCCTCTCGCCCTCCCAGGGCCGTCTCTCTGACACTGGCATCACGCAGCTCCCTTCCCCCCCGTCCTCGACACCCTTTGATCCCATTCAGACGTCCCAGATGCCCCCCGTCCTGAACCTGGGACCCGTGGCGGTCTCAGCCCTGCTCTCGCCGCGGAGGACACCTGAGGATGAGAGCGCGGCATCGCTGTTACTCCAGATCAGTGGTAGCTCACCCCAGGTTCTGCCGGTGACGTCCTCGATTGCGAGCATCACTTCGTTCGACATGTCGAAGATGAGGACGGCCTGCGTGACGCCCGTCAAACGCACGGGAGCCACCCAATGTCCCCAAACGCAGGCACAGACGCCCGGAAGCATGTTGGGACTGGTGAGGAGAGCGTAGTGGAATCAAGGACTCGAGCGAACCGGCGGTGGACGGTCCAGACTGTCATGAGAGATGTGGATAAGAATCTGTATAACCCTGTGCCCGATGCTGTAGGCTGTATGTACGTTTAAAGATCTGTAGAGTTATTTGTAACAGTATCGTCGTTGTCGTCGATCAGAAAGTTTCCAGTGTTTCTTTAAATTTCTTTCTTATAGCGAGGTCCTGCTTGATCTTGTTGTGTCAGCGCTGTTACATATATGTATCATATAAGGGCCTGTCCTGCAACCTGGTGAGTGAAGCTAGTGAAGCCCGGTGAGCGAAAAACCCGGTGAAGACCACGTGAAGGACCATTTGATGGGTTTCCATGTGAGGTTCACCAACCAGGCCGTTCTGCAAATGTCGGTTAGTGAACGAGAGTGTAATTTGGGTTAACGGTGTGACATTATGTAACTTAGATTACTGAATCGTTGCCTTCTCTATCCCTCGTTCTTTCACTTCTGGACTTGTCTATACCCTCTGGCAACGAGAATCTGCCTCTTCCCTCGGAGCCTCCCAGTGGTGCAGCCGCGCAACCAGCCAAGAAATCGCGCAAGACACACAAAAAGACTGCTCTGGTTATGATGTGACAGTATGTGACATAAAACTTCGGTCACCGCGTTCACCAACTGTTCACCAACTGTTCGCCAGGCTTCCCCCATCACTCGGTGTATCAACAGGTTTGATCCCCCTCACATGACCTTCACCGGGTTTTTCACTCACCGGCCTTCACTCACCCGGTTGCAGGACAGGCCCTAAACGATTGGCCACTTGCCCAACATTATGTGTTATGACTGTACTTGTAGCTATATGTCTGCATGCCATGTAGGTAAAATGCAACATGCTATTAGCCATACATCTGAATGACGAGCTTGCTATCATCCCTTCTTCCCTTTTGCCCTCTTCTTCGGGGCAGTAATGGACTCCGGCAACCATTCATTCACCGGGCCCTCCTTGTCCTCCCCAAGCTGCCTCTCTTCCACAACGCCGCGCCCGGCGAGACTATTGCGGTGCACCGGCTGGTCATCTGCCTGGTCTGCGTCCGCGTCTGCGGCGGCTTTCGCGATCTCGTCGGGGGTCACAGTCTCGCCACGTCGTATGCGCGCAGCGATTTCCGGCGTGACGCGGACGCGGCGGACGTTGGTCTGGAATCCCGGCGCTGCGTTGGACGTGAGTGGTGCGGGTACATGGGTGGGAGGAGCACGCACCGCCCTTGCCGATACCGTAGAGCCTGAGCCTGCGGGCTTGGTACCATTTTCGTGCGTAGAATGCGGAGACAAGGAAGACCGGGGGGATGCTGGACGTGGGTTAGTTGCGGGCTAGTCGGTGAAGAGGAGACGTACGCGAGCCACAGCAAGGACGGGTGGCCGTCGTCCGCCATGGTGGTGGTGTGCTGTGGCGATGTGTGACGGGTCGTGACGGTCGGCAATGGTGATTTCAACGCTGACACTGGTGTCGCGTTCGCCGGGCGCGTTGGTGGCGCATCTGGCTTACCTGCAGCAATTGTACGCGCACCACACCCTCCTCTTCGCGCTCTCCCACAACACAACCCCAAGCTCGCTCTCCCCGCTCGTCTCCAAGCTCACCGCCTTTTCGCCCAACACCCTCGGTTGCCTCTCCACCGCTCTGCCCCAGTACAACGACCATCTCGCATGCTCGCTTCTGCTCTTTTCTCCTGGAACCGCCGTCCCGTTCCGCTCTGACATCCCGGGTCGCCCAGCCGCACAAGTCGGCCGATGGCACGCGTTTCGAAACAAGGACAAGGCCACCGCACCTGCGCCTGCGCCGCCGGAGGAGGGCACGTACACCTGGGAAGAGCTGTGGGCGGGCAATACCGGGGACGTGACGCTGCCCAGGGGCCTCCATAATCTCAAGTATGTGTCGTCGTCCTCTGTTATCTTGCTAGCCTCTGACTACACCAAAGACCAGAAGATGTCAAGGAGGTCCTCTACCTCTCCGACCGCGCGCCCGAGGGGCTCATAAACTCCCTGCGCGCCTTTCCCTGTACCACCCGGGTGCGTTACCTTGACATTTACTCTTCCATTGACGATATTCATCCTCCACAGCTCGGCCTCATCGCCTCCTCGACGCCGTTCGTGACCGGGCGGCCCTTTACCATCTTCCATAATGACCGCATCTACTCCTCGGGCGCCGTAGGAGTCGCCCTCCTTCGCTCCACCCTATCCTATTACGACCCCACTGCGCCCAGACATGCCACCGTGGCCACCTCCTTCCCTGGCGGCAAGCCACTGGGCAAGCCCATGACCGTAACCTCGTACGTCGCTGCATCCCTGTCTCTCTGTCAACCCTCCATCACCATGTCCATCACACAGAAGCGAAGGCAACATGATAAACGCACTCGACAACTCCAACCCAACCAAGCTTCTCCTGCGCGAAGTGGAGGGCACGCCGCATGCAGGCTTCCTCGGGGGCGATGATCCATCGTACTTTCTCGGGACGCTGCGCGCGCCCACGCCTGAAAAGGGCGCACCGAGCGAGACGGTGCCGGCGCAGGAGATGTACACTATAACCGCCGGGGACCCCTCACGGGGGAGCCTCTCCCTCGGCTCATCGCGCGCGCCGGCCGTGGGGTCCCTAGTCCAGGTACATCCCTCTTCCTCCACTCTGCAACCCGCACGCTAACCAAGCCTTGCCTCGCACGTAGTTCTTCCATCTCCCCGGCGGTATTCCCTCTTACCTGACCCTCCCCCCATTCTCAGCGCACACACCAGCCCACCCCCAGACGCCCACCCTCCCGCAGACGCTCACCCTACTCTCCACCGCGAGCCACCCCGCGCCCGCCCTAGCGTGCACGGTCGCGTCGGACGAGGTGCACGTCCTCGCGGGGCGATTCGTGGGCGCGAGCGAGAACGGGTTCGTCCTTGTGCACGCGCGTGCGCGCCCGCCGCCGGTGGTCAAGGCACAGGCACCGGTAACTCGGAAGAAGGGCAAGGGGAAAGGAAAGACGGGGCAGAAGGACGTGAAAGAGGTGACAGAGAAGGAGAAGGAGAAGGAGAAGGAGAAGGACGCGGCGGCGTGGACGTGTGCTGTCCCCGGCGGGACCGTGGATCTCGTGTGGGGGGCGAACTTGTAGTACCCTACGATACTTAGCACTGGGCGCAGCGACCGCGAGAGGTCCTACCGCCTACCAGCGATATTGTTAGCACTGTCGCACGACTCATTATACTCGCCACCGATACCCAGACACGCAAGAAATGTGATAAGCTATATGTCTAGGAGTGAGAAAAGTGATATATGTACATCCTCAGATGATATGCTGCTCATACGCATGCTCTAAACATAGCTTAGAGTGGTACACTCAATTTCTTGTACATTCTGAACATTTTGTCTCTTACAGAGTCATTGCAAAAGTTTGATTACGTGGCTGCAGGAATCGAGTCCATCGTCCACTGCAAGTGTCGGTTAAATGTGGCGCAGTTGTAAAGGTAAGAAAGAAACAAACATGAACAGCGAAACAATCGTAGAAGCACACGTCTGAACCAAAACTATGGGATCTGAAGTCCAAGAAACGAGAACAATTGCAGAAAGAAAAGGGAGGGGGTATAGTGGAAGGAAGCCGTCGCAGAAAAGAAGATGCGGTGGAACGGCTCACCTTCAATGTCGTCAGTTAAGTGTACGAAAGGATGAGGCAGAACATAAAAACTTACCAATGGAGCCGAGAAAGCCGGTAATCTACCACTTAGCGCGGAAGAAGTCGGCGTGGGGATACTTCTCTTTGATCTTCTCGATGTCCCGATAGGCGGGCGTGGCGTAGGTGACATGTCTGCTCTGGCCTTTGGACATGCCAGAGTGGATAATGCCGACCATATTGCCCATGCCATCAAAGATGAGCGAGCCTGAATCGCCCTTGGCGGAGAAATCGCCGGACTGCTTGTTGTAGTTGTAGATGGCAAGTTCTCTGGACCTTTCCCCACGCTCATCGCAAAGGTGGGCGTCCAGGCCCGCATACCTTCCTACGGTTAGGTCGGTCGTGTTGCCGTCCTTCATGACGATGAGGCAGGGCTCGTTGTTGTTGTCGAAACAGTCGGGATTGGCCAGGCGCTCGCGCGTGACCCAACCGGTAATCCTGAACTGGCGATTGGGGGGGAATTTGAACACAGTCCTACTGTTATTGAGAGGGTAGAACATATCGTTGAGATCCCCGGGAGAGTATTTCGCTCCTAAAAGTCGGTTTTATCAGACAAGGTAATTATGAGAAAGGTGAGGCAAAACGCACCTAGGTCAACAACATTCCCCTTGAAATTGGTCGTGAACCTCGCCGGGTCAAGCTCAAAGGTACCTACGTCGATGATGGAGCCGTCCCCCTCGACGTCGATGGAGATCTTGGGAGCCCAATCGACGCGGCCTATGTTTCGGCGCCCAATGTCGCTCCACTGGGTGTTGAGTTCCTTGTAGAATGACTCAAGTGCGCCGATATCCTTCTTGACTTGGGTCAACCTAGTCTGCTTGACCTCCACGGCCGCTCCAGCCTCCTCCACGTCTTCCGGATCGTCACTCGCCAACTGCTGCTCCAACTCCACAATCTCCATCGCCAAGAGTTCAGCGTCAGATCCGAGGCGACCGATGCGGGCCCTGATCTCGTTTACACCGCGCTGGAAACGACGGATTCCGGCGACACGAACGAGCTGGCGAGGTGCCCCCCTAAATTCGTAGTCGACGGTGGTTTTCTTGCGGAGCACATGGCAGTTGCTAACACCGAATACCCTGGCGCTAGGTTCGCCGTTCCTGGTCTTGTTTTCGTGGAAGAAGAACGCGACGCTCCCCTGAACATCATCGGCCTCCATCTCCCTGGTGGTGATAGGCATGCCAAGCGCAGGAGTCAGGAAGCGACGAAGGTAGTAGGTGGGGTCGGTGTCAGCGGTGACGCGCAGAAGGGGTGGACCTGAGAGCCTCTCCACGGCCCCCTCGTACCACTCAATCACGGCCCCCTCGACTCCAAAGGCCTCGAGAAGACTGATAATATGGGGGGAAACGTCGTGGGCATTCTCAGCGGTGGTGGAATTGGGATGGGTCGCAATCCAGATGACGATGGGGCCGAGACTGTCTTCCCCGTCCTCGCCGTGGGTAACGAATCGAGCTGCCTGGACGGCTGAATAGCGTATATCTCTAGCTTTCAAGAGGTCGCAGATCTGGGGAGCAACATCGTCCCAAACCTCGTTGAGCTTCGTCTTGAACACGCCAACGGCGGTCTTGGTGGGGGTAGGAAAGTGTCTACCCTTGGGGACGGGGAAGGGTTTGGTTTGGAGGTCGGAGCGGTAGAGGAGCTCAGGGGGGTCGAGAGAGATACCGTGGTAGTAGGTAATTCTTTCGTAGTCCGAGACATTGTATGGAGCAACAGGTGTGGTAGTCGATGCTGTAGAGGCCTCGCTGATGGTTGGCGAGGCAGGTGAGAAAAGGGACTGGCTTTGGCTGGAGTCCCTGATGCACTCTAGGGTAAAGATGGTGAGGTCTAAACGTGAAGTGGTAAGTGTGGTACACATGCGGAAAGAAGCCAAAGGACTCGCCGCCTAGGAGTTCGGGGTGCTTCGACATCGTCTGCAATACCTTGATAACATATTCGGAAGCGCCTACAAGGGATGGTAAGTGCGGGATACACGCGCAAAAACGAATAAGGGACTCGCCTTCGCCTATGAGGCCAGCTTCAATGATCTGATCCTTTGTGAAGGGCAAATCGTCGAAAGACACTGCTAGTCAGTGAGATCGACGAGGGAAAGGAAAAGGACGGTAGCGCTCACTTGGATTATCCATATTGAATCGTAGAGAGTTTGAGAGCAAGTTTCGCAGAGGGAAACGATAGGAAGAAATGCCTCTAAATAAAGACAATTCATAATCAATATGGTCGCAGTGTAGCCTTGTGTGGATGTCTTGTGGGGGGCAAAGTAATATCGTACGGTTCTCAGCACTGGGCGCAGCGACCGCGAGAGGTCCTACCGCGCTTGCTACTTACCACATAGAACATTGCGGCATCGTTAGCACTGTCGCACGACTCATAATTCTCGTGAGCACCACGCGTGGATAGATTTTGACAGATCAACAAAGAAACTGGAAAACAGCGATACAGTGGTGTGTGTGCGGGAACGAGATATGATGTGTATGCTAGCGGCTAGCGGGCTAGTTCTTTCTACGGAAGGAGGAGCCTATATTCAAATCGCTGCATGAGACCCTCTGCGGGGCAAGAGGATGGGAGATCTGCGACGCACCCTCGGTCAGTCTCGCCTTGCCACCCGTGGGTTGGCACAGAACACTAGAGCAGGATCCGCAGAGCACGACAGTCTGTGCGTGTGAGAAGACAGTGGAGATGGCGAAGCAGCCTGGCGGAAAAACAGATGGAAGCGGTGAGATAACTGGGAGATGTGTACTCAGGCATAGCGGACGCACCAGAGCACTTGACATCCATAAAGTACGAGTTGGGCGACTGCACGAGGCGCTTGAGCTTGTGCTGGTTCCGCTCGTACTCGGGGGAGGGGTTCAGGAGATCGACGGCGAGAGTCTGCAATTGCGGTCAGATCGCTGCAACGGGCGGATTGCAGGCAGCCAGGACTTACCATGATGGATGGCTATTACCTGTTTTTTTTGTTTTTGGTGGCGAAGCAGCGAGCGGCGGCTTGTAAGTTGTGTGGATACAACGAAAATTAAGGTTCAGCTGGCCGGGCGGGGTTTCAATAATTTCAGTTTCCGTGCCGGTTCCGTACTCCGCAATGACTGTGTCCTCACCCGTCAGACTGTCAGCTCACTGTGGACTGTGGCGGCTTGCATTCTCTCTCTCTTGTCCACTTGTTCTCTGAGGACAAAATTTCAACAAGAGACGCAACTCGCATTTTTCGTGAGAGAAAGCCAACAATATATAGCATCGCCCGAGTTTCCTCCTGAAGAGTAAGTATTGGTATATCGACAGTCAGCCTGCCCGCAACGTGTGCGCGCGGACCATGGTATACAGCCACGCCCCCGGTGTCCCTTATGTAATTTTTTTTCGGTGATTTTTTACGAGTCCGTATAAGTTGCCCAGATAACATTTCTCCCTTTCCCCTTCCCATCTTCTCTCTTTGTGCTCGGTGTCCCCCATCGATCGCGCATCCCTCGATCCCTTTTACCTCCTCCCTCGAAAAATAACTAGCAGCCATGGTGTATGTTATGATTTTCTTGAATACCAGGACGTTGTGCTGATCGCCGAGGCCAGTAACTTCACCTCAGGTTCGCCAGGCCGTTGAGCAGCCCCCGTCGATCGTACTCAATTTTTCCCTGTCTCCAGATCAAATCCGGGCGTTGATGGACCGGCCGACCAACAGTACGCACTGCTCTCTAGTATTCCGCAATTCGTCACTTATCGTGCAACACAGTCCGCAACATGTCGGTTATCGCGCACGGTGGGGGACCCTTTTAACGCCTTGATAAGATCCTCGCGTTGATTTTTTTTTGTTTACAGTGGATCACGGAAAGTCCACGCTGTCCGATTCCCTGGTGTCCAAGGCCGGTGTCATTGCGACCGCAAAGGCTGGCGAAACAAGGTACATGGACACCAGGCCCGATGAGAAGGAGCGTGGTATTACCATCAAATCGACCGCCATCACGATGTACTTTGAGCTTCCCGAAGAGGACGTCAAGTCGATCAAACAAAAAACTGACGGTGAGCTTCTTCTGTATTCTTCACGATCGCAGCCGTTGCTGAAGCTACGCTGACAGGAAACGAGTTCTTGATCAACTTGATCGACTCCCCCGGTCACGTTGACTTCTCATCCGAGGTCACGGCCGCGCTCCGTGTTACCGATGGTGCTCTTGTCGTCGTCGACTGTATCGAGGGTGTCTGCGTCCAGACCGAGACTGTCCTCCGTCAGGCGCTCACCGAGAGGATCAAGCCCGTCGTGATCATCAACAAGGTGGACCGTGCTCTCCTCGAGCTCCAGATCACCAAGGAGGACCTCTACCAGAGCTTCTCGCGCACCATCGAGACCGTCAACGTGATCATCTCCACCTACAACGACGCCGTCCTCGGCGACGTCCAGGTCTACCCTGATCAGGGCACCGTCGCCTTCGGGTCCGGTCTCCACGGCTGGGGCTTTACCCTCCGCCAGTTTGCCGCCCGCTACGCCAAAAAGTTCGGTGTGGACAAGGACAAGATGATGACCAAGCTCTGGGGCGACAATTTCTTCAACCCCGCGACGCGCAAGTGGACCACCAACTCCACGGGCGCGGACGGCAAGCCCCTCGAGCGTGCCTTCAACATGTTCGTGCTCGACCCCATCTTCAAGATCTTCGATGCCGTCATGAACTTCAAGAAGGATGCGATCGAGCCCATGTGCGCCAAGCTCGACATCAAGCTCCTCCAGGACGAGCGCGACCTCGAGGGCAAGGCGCTCCTCAAGGTCATCATGCGCAAGTTCCTTCCCTGCGGTGACTCTCTCCTGGAGATGATCGTCATCAACCTGCCCTCCGCGGCCGCCGCGCAGCGGTACCGTGTCGAGACGCTCTACGAGGGTCCCCTGGACGACGAGTCCGCCATCGGCATCCGCGACTGCGACCCCAAGGGGCCCCTGGTCCTCTACGTCTCCAAGATGGTGCCCACCTCCGACAAGGGCCGCTTCTACGCCTTTGGCCGCGTGTTCTCCGGCACCGTGCGCTCAGGCCCGAAGATCCGCATCCAGGGCCCGAACTACATCCCCGGCAAGAAGGAGGACCTCTTCATCAAGTCCGTGCAGCGCACCGTGCTCATGATGGGCCGCTCCGTCGAGCCCATCGAGGACTGCCCCGCCGGCAACATCATCGGTCTCGTCGGCATCGACCAGTTCCTGCTCAAGAGCGGCACCTTGACCACCTCGGAGACCGCGCACAACATGAAGGTCATGCGCTTCTCCGTCTCTCCTGTCGTGCAGGTCGCCGTCGAGGTCAAGAACGCGGCTGATCTCCCCAAGCTTGTCGAGGGCCTCAAGCGTCTCTCCAAGTCCGATCCTTGCGTCCAGGCATGGATTTCCGAGACTGGTGAGCACATCGTCGCCGGAGCCGGTGAGCTCCACTTGGAGATTTGCTTGAAGGTACGCGGCTTTTACGTAGATTCTATACATGTAACTCCAACTTGGATCCTCAGGATCTGCAAGAAGACCACGCCGGCGTCCCGCTCAAGATCTCCGACCCCGTCGTGCCCTACCGCGAGACGGTCAAGGCCGAGTCGAGCATCGTCGCGCTGTCCAAGTCGCAGAACAAGCACAATCGTCTCTACGTCAAGGCGCTGCCCATCGACGAGGAGCTCGTCAAGGCCATCGAGGAGGGCAAGGTCAGCTCGCGCGACGACTTCAAGCTGCGTGCGCGTGCGCTCGCAGACGAGTACGGCTGGGACGTCACCGAGGCGCGCAAGATCTGGGCGTTCGGTCCGGACACCACCGGACCCAACTTGCTGGTCGATGTCACCAAGGGTGTGCAGTTCCTGAACGAAATCAAGGACTCGTGTATTGCCGCCCTCCAGTGGGCCACCAAGGAGGGTGTCTGCGCTGAGGAGAACGTCCGTGGTGTCCGCTTTAACATCCTCGATGTCACGGTACGCCTTACGTATTCGGCATGTTATTTATTTATTTATTCCGCCGTTGTAGCTCCACGCCGATGCTATCCATCGTGGAGGAGGACAGCTCATCCCCACCATGCGTCGCGCCTGTTACGCGGCCTCCCTGCTCGCCGAGCCCGGCCTCCAGGAGCCCATCTACCTCGGTGCGTCGCTCTTACCACAAGTGACTTGCTGTCGACTGATGTGTGTTCCTCGCAGTCGAGATCCAGTGCCCTGAGAACGCCATCGGTGGTGTCTACTCCTGCTTGAACAAGCGCCGTGGACAGGTCTTCTCTGAGGAGCAGCGCCCGGGAACACCCATGTTCACGATCAAGGCATATCTTCCCGTGTCCGAGTCGTTCGGCTTCAACGGTGAGCTGCGATCGCACACCGCCGGGCAGGCGTTCCCGCAGTCCGTGTTCGATCACTGGGAGATCATGGGCGGATGTACGTGTTCATTGCACTGTTCCTCACAATGTGCTGATTTCGACTGTGTTTGCGCAGCGCCCCTCGACAAGGGAAGCAAGCTCGAGGAGATCGTCACGAAGATCCGTACCCGCAAGGGTCTCAAGGTACGTGCCAGGAGCATTGTACTGCATACCGGTGAGACTAATGGACTATTTTGCAGCCTGAGATCCCGGCGCTTGATACCTACTACGATAAACTGTAATGACTTATGTAAAAGCGATGTTGTGAGTATTTCTAGAGCAAATACATGAGCAGTGGACGCACGGAATGAAATTCAAATTTGGCTGAATACGACGCGATTTACCGTCACCATCGGGCTTGATAATGCCAATAGCGCAACTTGCTGAGTACTTGCTGAGTGTTGACATGGCGCGATGTGTGACGTGACATCACGGCCTTACTCATCGCCGCGTCCGTCGAGCAGGTCTCTCCCAACAACGAGCATGGGCCAAAATTCTTCCCGTCCAGACCCAGATTCGTCGCCGCCACGCCGCTCAGTGCGGCGCAGCATCGCCAACCTCGTCAAGCGCCACAACCGCCCCGCTGCAACACGATCGTGGCGCAGCTCACGACGCTCCTCAAAAGCGCCCACCAACGACACCGACGTCTCTTCACCGCTATCGTCGTCTCCTTCAGATGCCTCCTCTTCTTCAACCACAGCACCCCCGGAACGTGTGGACAAGGGCAAGGCGCCACAGCGCGACTCCGACTCCGATTCAGAGTCTCCGGATGACAGCGATCGACCCGTGCCGTCGTCGTCGAGCTCGCCTGTAGACAGTGCGGGCGACATCTCTGAGCACACTGCAGTTGACTCTGATCTGACAGAGGAGCACGATGTTGACGAGGTGGTCATTAGCCCAGAGCCAGGTCACACGAACGACAGCCCAGCCCCGTCGCTCGACCCCTCTCCCGTGCCCGCATCCGCACCCGTACCCGCGCCTACAACCACTCCTACGCCCCACCAATTCCCTCCCCCAGGCACGCTTGTCGTCGTCCAAGGCGTAGTCCACACGACCGACGTCCCACGGCCCTCCACGGCACACACTGATTCCAATTCACCTCACGACGCCACGAGCCATAACCCAGCCAGGAGCGCCGCTGGAAGCAGCACACACGGGGTGTCTCCAAGTCCTCCTGTTGCCGGAAACGATGATGCACCTGTGGGTATAATTTCGTCTGGGAGCATCGACGTTCTCGGGACGTTGCTCAGGTACTGCATCCCCCGCGCATGTTATTTTCATCCAACTAACTACAACCACTCACAGCGTCGCAGCAGCCGCAACCGCCGCCTCCCTCCTAACCGGCAGCTCGTCGCCGTTCCTACTTCCCGCGGGGCTTGCCGCGCCGCCCGTCTACACCCCCAACCCCAATTCCAACCCCAACCCCAACTCCCCTCTCTCCGAATCCGACTCCAATGCCAATTTCAACGATAACCTTCCCCCTATTCAACCCACAGCCGCAGTCACGTCCACTCCCACTCCAACACCCACACCCACGTCCGCAGCCAGCTCACGTAGCGACCCACCAGAGCTCGACGGTGAGGTTATGATCGACGCCACGCGCGCCGAGAGGCTGCGCCTCGCATGGGGCAATATCCGAGAGCGGCTCGGGCTGCGTGCTCCGCATATTTCTCCTTCTCCTTCCTCGCGCGCCGAAACCCGCGCGGATGACTCCCCGGACGATGGAGATGGCGATGACGACCCCGATCTCGAAGTCGACGGGCGAGACAACTTGGACAACGAGGAGCAGGTGGAGCAGGAGGGACACCGGGGACAGGATGGCCAGGGACGAGACCCAGACCCGCGGGAGCATCTCTTCGGGCAGATGGCGCGTGCGTTCAATCTCGGGCTCGGGTTGCCACGGGATGGAGCATCCTCCCCTACCCCGCCTTCCTCCTCTTCCACCTCCTCTCCCACTCCTACCTCTCCCCCCACGACCGCCGCTTCACACGCAGACATCCCCGATGTTCGGCAAAGCGGTGAGCGAGCAGAACACGGACACCCCCACTGGAGAGAAGGGTGGGCCGGGGCTGGGAGACACGTCCCCGCGGAAGGTAGCTTTGAGCGGTTCTTGGTCGATCTGCAGGCTGATCTGCGGGTGGCGCTGCTGGTTGGTGAAGCGGGTGCTGCCGCTGCGCGGACCACTCCGACTGCAGCTGCGAGTGCGAGTGCCCCTGAAGCCTCTGCAGTCCCCGATGGGGACACACCTACGGAGGACGCTGCTCCTGTGACTGCAACGGAGACTGCGACTGCACACCAGCAGGCGCGGGAATCGGAAACAGGCGTACCCTCAGCGCCGGGTCTTGACCAGGAGGGGTCTGACGATGATGTGCCCCCTTTGCAGGACATCTCTGATTCGTCTGATGACGAAGAAGAAGAAGATGAGGAGGAGGAGGAGGAGGAGGAGGAGATTGACCCTGCAGGAACGACCCGGGGCGCACCAACAGTACCTCCCGAGGTCGACGCGGAGGGGCGCATCAACTGGTGGAGACTGTACCGCTTCCCCGCGATCGCCGTACCCGCCACCCACGGGCAACCCGGGGGCGTCCCCGCTGCGCCCAACCCTGCTTCTCCATCCACTTCCACTTCCACTTCGACAGACGCACCTGCACCTTCCCCTCCAGTGCAAGCAGAAGTAGAGGCAGAAGTAGAAGTAGAAGTAGACCCTACGCTCGCCGAGCTGCCTTTCCTGCACTCCCACCCCGCCGAGGATGCCTCCCCACCACCACCGGCTCCTCCGGTGCGCGCCGTCGTTCCCGTCATAGTCGTCGGTGTCCAATCCGTCACCGCGACCTGGACGTTCCAGCCCACGGGGGCAGGGGCTGGTGCGGGCGACGATCCCTTCGCCTCCGACGTCGACGGGCCCGGGATATTCGACAACGCCAACGCCAACGCAAATGCAAGTAACACTACCAACGCCACCGACGCCACAAACAACGACGATCCCGACGACACGCGTACGCCTTCGCCGCGCCGTCGTGGCTGGCACTCCCGCGCCGCAGAGGCGATCCGGAATCTGCGGCCAGGGCGCGGTGCGGGAGATGTGCCGGCGGCGGCTGGGCCTGGTGGGCCTGGATCGCGGACGTTCTTGATTCATGTTATCGGCGGTGCGCGTCCCTCTTCGTGTGTGTATGCGGGTAGCTGACCCCTGTATCAATGTAGGGTATTACCCGGAGAACCATAGTATCCTGAACGGCGGGCCCGGCATGCTCGGGTCGCTCGAGGCGCTTCTGTGCGTCTTTCCACCCACGTCTACCAAGTATATCCACTGACCCCCTATTCCAGCGAGCTCGCCGACCTCCTCGGGCACGCCAAGCCCACCACCGCCACGAAGGAGGAGATCGCGCAGTCCGGGCTGGAGACGATCAAAACCGCTCAGCTGGCTGCGTACGAGCGCGACGGGCGCATCTCGTCGAACTGCACCGAGCGGTGCTTGATTTGCTTGGACGACTATGTGGAGGAGGACGATATTCGCGTGATGGCGTGCCGGCATGCGTTCCACCAGGCGTGTGTGGATACGTGGTTGGAGACGGGGCGGAATAATTGTCCGGCGTGTCGGTCCAAGGTGCGTTCGGTGTCTACTCTAGCTCTACTCTACATCCATGTCCATGTCCCTGTATCGTGTGCGAGCGGAAGCTGACTTCGTTGCATCGTTGCATTTGCTGCAGGGTGTCGCCGTCGACGGGGTCTCCGAGGCCTAAGCTAAAAAGGAAAGAGAAAGAGCCCTCAATTTGCATTTCCAGTTCAGTTTTCTTGTTTTTCAGTTCTCCAGCTTCAGTCAGAAACAATTGTCACTCATTGATTCCCGTCACTCATTGATTCCATTCGCCATTCGCATCCATCCATATCCCCAACCACGTCTATTTAATCATCTCATTCCCATTCTCGACTAGTTCTGCTCGCGCTTTCTCATCGCGTTACGTTACTGTATTCATTTGCTTTGCCCCACACCGCGCCCACCTCTCCTTCATACTCTTACCACGCGCTCGCGCCCCATGCTGTAATACATATCCAAAACTTACCTTGTAGAACGGACCAGGAACTCAAGAATAAACACGATACTTAAACCACCAAGTTTGTACTTGGGGTCCTCGTCAAGCTGAAGGGTATACTTCATCTATTCATTATATTAGTTTGCTAGCGAGTTTTCTAGCGACGCGCTCTACGAGGTCTATGCCGCCTTGATACCCGCGTCCTTGAGTTTTGCCACCAGTTCGTCTACACTCGCCACTTTGCCACCGCCGACGCGCTGGGGCGGTTCAGCGACCTTGAGGGTCTCGAGCTGGGGCGTGAAGTCGATGCCGAGGTCTGCAGGGGTCAGTTTTTCCACCGGCTTCTTCTTGGCCTTCATGATATTAGGCAGGGAGGCGTAGCGGGGCTCTAGGAGAAACGATCAGCACATAAATCACATCAAGCGACGGGTAGGATATCGCACCGTTCAGTCTGCAAAGATTCGGGGAGAGACGGAAGGTAAGAAGGTTCAGCCGGGCGTGCCCCCCGCACAGAAACCCCAAGGTCCACTCACCGCAGATCCGTTGTAATAATCAACGGCAGCTTGGCCCTGATCTCCTCTCCTCCACCATCAATCTCCCGTGTGACGACCGCCTCCTTCTTCGCCGGGTCAATGTCGACCTTGCTCGCAAACGTCGCCTGCGGCCACCCCAGCAGGCCCGCAAGCATCTGGCCGGTCGCACCGAGGTCATCATCGATAGCCTGTTTGCCGAGGATGACGACGTCCACGCCCTCCGCCTGGCGCTTGATGATCTCCTGCAGCGCTTTCGCGACCGCGAGCGGCTCGGGTGCAGGCGAGCCCTCCGGGATCTCGACGTGGATGCTCGAGTCGGCGCCCATGGCGAGGGCGGTGCGCAGCGTTTCCACAGACTTGGGGGGACCAATGGTCACAGCTTTTATTGACTTGACCTGGTCCTTTAGGCGCTCCCGGAGCCGCACGGCCTCTTCCACAGCTGGACATGCGAATGAGTCGGGTTTAGAGGATACCTGCTGGTGGTGACGGACCTATTTCATCAAAGGGGTTCTGGGGGTGTATATGTTATAATTTGCGCGTTGTAGGGTAGATTTGGAGGCGTACCATTGAGTGCTTGACATTGAGCTCAACGCCGGTCTGTTGGGGGTTAACGCGGATCTTGACTGCATAGTCGACAGCCCTGTATATCGCTGCTCAACAAACGCGCAATATAAAGAATGTCCTCGTTGAACACACCGCTTTACGGGGACGAGAATATTGAGCAGGCGAGATGCGGAGGGCCTCATCGTGGTTTGGGGAAGAGTTCGGGGCTCGGATGTGGATGCCTTGCGATTCACAAGTGCGCATCAATTCACGGAAAAGCTTCCGACGTCCACAATGAACCACCAAAACACTGAACTTGTCGACATCGACGCGGCCGTCAAGGCGAGCTGTCTAAGGCTCGAATACATATCCGACACAGTCTCGCATTCTTGTTCTCCTCTCGTCTATTGAATGTTCTGCATCTGGAGCTATGACATGCCATTCAAATTTCAAATGCCATTATTCCCGTTTAGCCAACAAGCTTGTCTCGTCGAGGCGGCGTACATACTTATTAAACCCAGAAACCTCAACCTGCAGTGGTGCTCATTTAAAACGATTGCTGACTCTTTTCATACTTCAATTGCTCAACTCGTCTTTCGCGACAACGACCTTATCCACAGAACGTTCCCCAACGGCTCTCGGTTCCACGTCTGGGAAGGAACTACCTTGGGAAAGCTTGGGAAGAGCTACTGATCGAACCACACGATCTATTTTACGCGAGGCAACGGATGGTTCGTCTCACCCAGCACGTCCATGGCCTTTTTCTCGCTGCGTTCTACGAACACGATTTCCTCCACGTCTGCGCCACTTTTTTACTGCAGGAATCGGTCTGGAAAAGCCTGCGAAAGACGATTCATTCGATTTATCGAGAAAATAGTGGGCTGAATCAGTTCCGAAACTTCGATATCTCGGCGCAGTCAGCGTACACAGCTTGCCTCTTACCTTTATATTGCGACTAGGTGGAATCAAGCACCTCGACCTGCGGCACTTCTCTGTCATCTTGGATGTCGACGTCACCGCTGGTGCACAGCTAGACTCAGTCCATCTATCTGTCTTGGGGATTAAACGGCTAATTCGTTGATCCCAGTAATATAACCGTTCAACCTTAAACAGGACTTTCCCGTAGCGTCCACATGGAAAATCATGCACTTCGAAGCACAGGGTGAACTACATCATCATGGACCATCGTCAAAGGCTGATGTTAATTACTTTGAGGACAGTGTAAAATATGAGAAGTTAGTATCTAAGGATCAAGACTTAGATATGCTGACTCGGAACCCCACAATCGGCATGAAACTCAGTGCGTGTCATCACCATCGCCCGCTTCGCTTCTCGCTCCTTCTCGTCATCAACTCCTCGTTGCAGGGGAAGCGACCTCGGCATTGCTATCTCTCTCTTGCACTGACAAATGGCAAATTGACGCTAGCCGGACCGGTGACCCTCTAATCTCTCGATCATGTATCATTGCTCGTGCATTGCGTGACATTCAACATTCCGCGGCACCACATCCCTACGGACGAGTGGGGGTTCGAATATGGCTCAATCCCGCAACCTTGATGGCGATATGGAGGACGCTGATGCTTCGGCAGACGCGGCAGGCACGCCGTGCTCAGTATGTTCCCGACCTAGTTACCCTTCGGCCTCTTGACACGTCTCCTCCCCGCAGTTACTCAAATTCTTCATGGGCACAGGCGTGGTAGATCCCTAGCGATTCGGTGACTGAATTCAAACGAATGCACTGCGCAGGGCCCACCACAGACTCGATGCGCGAGCCACACAAGTTCCCTGTGGCCCTGAGGCCTGATGCGTTACGTGGTGGCGTGTCGCGCAACTGGATTGTGGGTGTTCAGTTAACTTGTAGGGGAGTTGTTGTAGCATCAAACAGTCACTGGCAGTGGCTCTGTAGTTATCATTTTGCACTGCTACAGTCTGTTTGGCTTATGTCCCAATCGGGACTTAGGCCACCCCCAGACTGAAGTGACAACGCCACTCATTACCACGATGGATAAGCATGCTTCGGCTATCCTGAAAGTGGCGGAATCATGGGATTGGCCTCCCACCTACCGCATCCAACAATCAGGAGAGCAAAGTAGGAGTTTTAGGGCTATCACGCCAAAGCTCTTGTCTGGTCTCATCAACGAATCGCAGGCGTTAGGCGGGACCTTACTTGATCAGTTCTGGGTCGTGGTGGGGCAATGTCATCCCCAGCTTAAGGAGAATAGTGCGTCGAGATCTCTTCCTGTCTGGAAATTCACTTTTTTTAATATCCCTTCTCAGTTGAAGTCCTTCGGCGCACAGAGTTTTCCTCCCTCCATGATTCTCAGGCGGTGTTACTCAAAGGGATCGACCGAAATTCGGTCAAATTCGATCCCATATTTCAGATGGGTGCAGAACTTTTTACCCATATTTGCGTTGCTTGTAGGTCCTGATACTAAGCTTCTGAGCAATTGATGAAGAACGCGGTATTAGTTATGAATCCTGGCAGCCGTCCATCTGTGAACGGCACACCCTTCTCAGTCAGCGATGTCATCTCAGAAGATACGGACAAACTCCTACAGATGATGGCCTCAGAAGAGCCTGGCAAAAGAAGGCAAACTGTGCTGAAAGCTCTAGTATGTCGTGAACGTGAATAGCACAGCTACTAAATGCTCACGACATTTTGATTCAGGTACTCAGACGTGATGGACATAAGTGTCCATTAACTGGCGCGTTGTTCACAACTAGGGGTGTTAAGCCAAAGTTGGCCCATATAATTCCTAAGTCAGTCCATAACAAGGTTAGCGCTACGATTCTATTGTCGAATTCATCAATCATCCTTTTACTGCACAGGCTGATACTCTCAAATGTATTGCTATGCTCGCTGGGCCGGCCATTAGTAACCTTGTCCTGGAACAGTTGAATGGCCTAGGCAACCTTATGAATGTTCAATCAGACGCGCACACTGCGTTCGATGACATCCACTGGGGAATTGAGGCTCGCTACGAGGATGGAATGGTACGATTTTCAACCTTGACGTTCTCATCAATCCTCTCATCAATCCTCTCATTAATCCTCAGATCAAGTACATCTATAGGAATGTTCCCTATTCGGCTGAGCAGGGCCCCGGATACATTCGCCTTTGCGATGGGGATGAGATTGTCTTTGGAGGAGGCCCTGAGGTAGCACGACTTGGACCAGGCCCCAATCCTTTACTCTGTAACCTCCAGCTTGCTGTGGCTCGGGTTTTACGGATGAGTGGCGCTGCGGAAGTTATTGCACAGATGATAGAGGATGGAGATGACTCAGATTTTCCTCATGTTTACGTTGCGTCGCCGGCGTTCTACAACATTCTTACTGCTCAACTGCAACTTGCAGGGGGTGTTATTTAGGTAATTAGTGGAATTGCGGAGGCTACAATGTGATGCATCGATATCAATTATCAGACCGAAGGTAGCAAAACAGCTCTTCGCCATTCATCTCGCCCTAAACGTGAACTACCAATCAGTCAATTAAGAACAGCGTCGTAGATATTGATGGGATACGAAGGTAGACCTGAAATCTATATCTACGAAATAGAACATGAGGATTTTGCATTGAAGTGGACTTGATCTGCGTCCACAAGTTCGCGTGAGGGCGAGAGGCCAGGCGAGAAGAAGGAATGAGGTAAGGGCAGGGCGGTACTTCACGATCCGCGATGGATGACAGAATCCTCCGATTGAATGAGAGAAGACGGATGGCCTCTATGTTGCAAGTGCCTGCTTTCCCTCATTCCGACTGACAGGAATAAGTTGTGTTATGGGTATCGAGCCATTGTGTAAAGTTTGCTCTGACTTGATGGGGATGGGCAAGAAATTTAAGATACAAGGGTGAATGAAGTATTGGGCTTGTACAGTGGCGACCAACAGATTGCGCCACAACAACACCAACCTCAGGCCGATAGCCGTTCAATCTCAAACAGGCGCTTCCCGTGGCGTCCACCTGGAAAATCATTTACTTTGAAACACAGAGTGAACTACATCACCGTGGACCCATTGCCACAGGCTGGCAATAATTACTTTGAGGACAGAGTAAAATATGAGAAGATACTAGGCTGAGGGAGATAGAGGACGTCAACCAGGTCCAATTCCATATATATATATATATTAAAATCTCCATTGTAAAGTCATTGTACTCAAAAAGTTGGGAATGATCATGTCATGTCATGTATTCTAGATGAGTTGTTTGTTTGGGGAGGTAATTGGGTATCCCCAGATATGCCGGGGGCTCTAGCCTCCCGGTCGTGTCCCACAATTATCTTGATATATGCTAAATTTGCGTGCCGCGCCATCAGGCAAGGGCGTGGATTATCTGGGGGGTATCGTCGTCGCTTCATGAGGCGTTTCTCTCATATGGCCATCGATAGGAAGTCCTCTCACGAGTCCAGGACTCGGAGGCCAGAGGTCACTTCGGCAGCGCCGGCGCCCTCATTTCACCTTCGGCTCCGTTGTCGAGACCGCCGTCCTCGTCAACGGGAACTCAGAGTTCGGCATGGTCCACCATGCAGATCCTCTGCTCCCTCGCCCCCAGAGGTGTTGGGTAGCTGCGCACATGTGGGTGTTGGCCCTGAGGCCCGAGGCGTTATGTGGTGGCGTGTCACGCAACTGGATTGTGTTCAGGTAACTTGTAGAGGAGTTGTTGTAGCATCAAACAGTTGGCCGAGTCATTCTGTAGTTATCATTTTACACAAAACGAAAAAAGGGCTCAACAGTACGTGCCTGTTACAGTCTGTTTGGTCGTATCTTGGCTTATGTCCTAATCGGGACTTGTGCCACCCCCAGACTGAACCCAGGGACAACGCCACTCACTACCACGATGGATAAGCATGCTTCGGCTATCCTGAAAGTGGCGGAATCATGGGATTGGCCTCCCACCTACTACATCCAACAATCAGGAGAGCAAAGTAGGAGTTTTAGGGCTATCACGCCAAAGCTCTTGTCTGGTCTCATCAACGAATCGCAGGCGTTAGGCGGGACCTTACTTGATCAGTTCTGGGTCGTGGTGGGGCAATGTCATCCCCAGCTTAAGGAGAATAGTGCGTCGAGATCTCTTCCTGTCTGGAAATTCACTTTTTTTAATATCCCTTCTCAGTTGAAGTCCTTCGGCGCACAGAGTTTTCCTCCCTCCATGATTCTCAGGCGGTGTTACTCAAAGGGATCGACCGAAATTCGGTCAAATTCGATCCCATATTTCAGATGGGTGCAGAACTTTTTACCCATATTTGCGTTGCTTGTAGGTCCTGATACTAAGCTTCTGAGCAATTGATGAAGAACGCGGTATTAGTTATGAATCCTGGCAGCCGTCCATCTGTGAACGGCACACCCTTCTCAGTCAGCGATGTCATCTCAGAAGATACGGACAAACTCCTACAGATGATGGCCTCAGAAGAGCCTGGCAAAAGAAGGCAAACTGTGCTGAAAGCTCTAGTATGTCGTGAACGTGAATAGCACAGCTACTAAATGCTCACGACATTTTGATTCAGGTACTCAGACGTGATGGACATAAGTGTCCATTAACTGGCGCGTTGTTCACAACTAGGGGTGTTAAGCCAAAGTTGGCCCATATAATTCCTAAGTCAGTCCATAACAAGGTTAGCGCTACGATTCTATTGTCGAATTCATCAATCATCCTTTTACTGCACAGGCTGATACTCTCAAATGTATTGCTATGCTCGCTGGGCCGGCCATTAGTAACCTTGTCCTGGAACAGTTGAATGGCCTAGGCAACCTTATGAATGTTGAATCAAACGCACACACTGCGTTCGATGATATCCACTGGGGAATTGAGGCTCGCTACGAGGATGGAATCGTACGATTTTCAACCTTGACGTTCTCATCAATCCTCTCATCAATCCTTAGACTAAGTACATCTATAGGAATGTTCCCTATTCGGCTGAGCAGGGCCCCGGATACATTCGGCTTTGCGATGGGGATGAGATTGTCTTTGGAGGAGGCCCTGAGGCAGCACGACTTGGACCAGGCCCCAATCTCTTACTCTGTAACCTCCAGCTTGCTGTGGCCCGGGTTTTGCGGATGAGTGGCGCTGCGGAAGTAATTACACAGATGATAGAGGATGGAGATGATTCAGATTTTCCTCATGTTTACGTTGCGTCGCCGGCGTTTTACAACATTCTTACTGCTCAACTGCAACTTGCAGGGGGTGTTATGTAGGTGCCGTTCAACCTTGAACAGGATCTTCCCGTAGCGTCCACATGTACTTCGAAGCACAGAGTGAACTACATCATCATGGACCCATCATTGCAGGCTGATATTACACAATTACTTGAGGACGGAGCAAAAGAAAAAGAGAATGAGAATATAGGCCAGGGGAGATGGAGGAGTTCTTATTCCTGTGCGTGAAATCTATATATTATCTACGGGATCTCTACGGTAAAGTCATTGTAAAAAGTTGAGCACAATCATGTCACGTCATGCAGTCTAGATGAGTTGTTGCTTGGGGGGTGGGTAATTCGCCATATCCGCAGATATGCCTAGGGCTCTAGCCTCTCGGTCGCATCCCACAATTATCTCGGTATATGCTAACATTGCACGCCGCACCATCAGGCAGGGCGGGTATGATCGGACGGGTATCGTCATCGCTTCATGAGAACTCGGAGGCCGGAAGTTGAACAAGCGTGAATTCACACCTGCGCCTTCTCGTCGTTGGCAGTCGCCGGCGTGTCGTCAGGCAAAGAAGACGCAGTCTGTGTGACTTCCTTCCGGCGAACGTACCACTGGATGAGGGGTAGCGTGACGCAGGAAATGAAGGTCCATGCGATGAGGATGCCGAAATTCTGGCCAACTATGTATAGTACGTGGATCAGTTTCGGCAGTGAGGGGGAAAGAGCGTAGGGGGGCGTACCATGATTTTTTGTCCCGAACACAATCGTACGCACAGCCCGAGAGACGTTGTAGAAGGGCATCGCGTAGCCGTAGTGGTAGATCCTGGGCATGACCTCGATGGGGAATATACAGACGGAGACGTTGCCTGACAGGTAAGAAAAGCAAAATGGAGATGAGATTGAAATTGATGGGTGGGTGATAAAGACGAACCGATTACCCAAAGGATCATGAAGAACGGGATGAAGCGTTGTGTTAGGAGGGTGACGAGGGATTCGAGGGCGAGGCCGCTGCGCCACAAAAGAATTAGCATTTGTGCGATGGAAAAGAAGGCAAGTAGGACGTACACGGAGAGCATGCCCACCCAATTGAGCATCCAGAAGACCAAGAAGCCACTGCGGCCAAATCTGCGAAAAAAAATTGCGGTTAGGAGCGTGGGCTTTCCGGCTGAGGTCATAGATACGGACTTAGAGGAAAAATCAAGCTGGAAGGCGAGGCTGAGGAGAGCGTAAAAAAGCTGTGGATGGTGAAGATGAAGATCAATATTTATTTAACAAAGGAAAATAGGGGGTGACGTACTGAAAGGAAGAAGTATGCACCGAAGGATGACACGAGACGCGTGAGGATAAGGGAGCGTAGTGTGAGCGACCGGTTTAGTCCTGATTCTTCGCGGGCTGTGTGGGCGGTCATCTGAAATTCAACATTGTACCGTCAATTATTGTGGACTAGATTAAATTGTTGAAATGGGCACATACCACGATGAAGAAAGAGAGAATCAGCTGATAGATGAGGCCGACAAAGGTGACGGCAGTGGCGACCGGCTTGTCGAACGGCAGAAGGTTGCTGAGCGTGTAGCCAATAGGTTTGGTGAGGGTTTGCGGCGAATTTTTTACGAGTGTGGCGAGGTTTGGAGAGGAGGAGAGCCGGGATATGGATTGAACAGCAAAGGTTTGCGTGATTCCGTCAAGGATGGCCTGGGCGGATGGTCTGATAAGGTTGCGGCTGATTTGAGTTGATGTACTCAGAGTGTGCCAACGAAAAGAGCTTCGAATCACTTACTATGCGTTCTCGTTTCGCGCTTCGGCGGCGTAGACAGTAATTGCTTCAGAGCCGTCGTAAGAAGCATTGGGATTGCTATACGATGCTTGAAGGCGTTCTGTTGAGCCAGAATGGACTGTAGCCAAGATTGAGCACCTCCGCAATAATAGGAAGAAGAAGAGAGATCACGCACTTGCGATGGCTACCCATGTCCGCTGTTCCTTCACCTCCGTGGCCAGCTCATCGGGACCTCTGAATCGATCGGCCGAAACGGGGTTCCATGTAACCTTGCCTATGTGGCCTGCTTGTGCGGACGACAATGCCTGAGTCACCGTTTGCCCGACCAAACCACCGTCAAAGTCCTACAGCAAAAGTCAATCAATTATTCAGGCTGGCAGTGAATGCACATGGTGAGGACTTACTATGACCCATCCTTCAAGGTTGCGTACAGGAGTCTTCCATAGCGATCCCCAGTAGATAGAAAAAACAGTAAAGATTACGATAATGATCGCGAAGGTTCCCAAGATTAGAACTTTGAAATATGTGGCGCGAGCGACTGCGTTTTCCTTGTCGAAGAAGTTTTTGCTGAAAGGTTTTTCGGACGCAGACTCCACCAAGGCAACAGAAGGAGACACTGAGCGCTCAGCCAGGGTACTCTGAGCAGACATCATGCTTCCAGGAGATCTACAAGCCTGGAGTTACAGCTGGAGGTGACTGCGGCAGAGGAGCTCTCCAGTTGAGAATTTCGCCAGGTGTGGGATGCTACCAGAGATAACATCCTAAGATTTATAACCGCGTGAAAAAGCCTGCGGGCATCGGGTGCTGGCAACGTCGTCATTGTGCAATGTGCAAGGTGAAAAATTGAAAAATGAAGAAAATCGGTCAGCAAGGACAAGAAACGCCGGCGGCTGATCCATTTTGGCGTGCTACGTGCGTTGATCGTGCGGCAGTGCCCGCCGGTATGACCGAGGCAGCACGCTATTGGCTTACGCCTTGTAAGCAACCCCGGCAACGGCAAGCCCGTTACCGGTTCCCGTGAATGTACATCTTAGTGCGCCGTATGTCTGGATTGCTGAAGAGAAACACAGGGCATCCACGGCGAGAATTTGACCAGGGTTGGACTAGGGACAATGTCATGTTATGATCCCGCGATATGGTGCTACTGTATATATTACATATTTTTGGTTGTCTCCGTCTCCGTCCTCTGCGAGTCCTCTGGGCCCTTGGCCACCAGCCTAGTTTACTACGACTGGCCACGCCGGTTCCCCACCATTGTGTCCGTACCCTCTGTTGGCAGCGTATCAATCTCGGCTGACTTCTTGTGTAATTGCCATTGTATTTGCAATCTAATCCTCAAGTTGTTCAAGTCTTCGGCATCAAGCCTTGTTTCCACATGCACATGGTATTCCCTCCAGGGCGTTCTGCAAATTTGAAATTACAACAGTAGAGAGGACGCCTCATGTCACATGTGCCTTCCTTATTCGGAATCTGCCGAATTGCCTTTTCCATCGAAGTGTGGCGACGGTGAAGTCAGTGCTGTCAAAAGATACCTGGCGCTTCTTCCCTCCATACTAGTTATAAAGAAGATGATAAAGATTTGAATCACACCTGAGATAGGTTTTGTCGTTTGACCAGAAAAACTTGTTATAAGCTGCGACGACAAATATACATTTTATTGATAATGGATTGATCTGACGTGCCGCAAGTCATCCTCGAGGCTTTACGTCTACAGTAAATGTTTTTAGAGCAATCTCTAGAGGCTTGGCAGATCAGCTTCCGTATACAAAAGCTGTAAAAAGCGGGGATCTCACCAGCCTCCCTCGCATCTCATCCTTTGACACAGAGCTACTACCTCTCTACGATGAATTACAATGAAATACTACAACCAGAAGAAGGAGAACTGTGGTAGGTTCTCTTTACTCGCTACTCTTGCGGAGATGAAGAACATGTGGAAATAATGTGGTTTTTCTGTTGTCCGCCATTTCCTATATTGTCCGTAGTCAGTAGTAGTCTATTTCCCATCCCATCCTTTCGGTATGCGGGCCGAACGATCATCGATCAGTACTCAGTACTCAGTCCCCGAGATAGTCAGCGTCCAAGGCAGAATCGTAGTGGTGCAATTATTATTTTGGGTATAAACTATAAATTAATCCTCCGTTCCGCTGAATCCCCGGGGCTTCAGGCCTCATGCCTCGTCATCCAATTACAGAAAAGAGTTAGCGTACGACTCCTTGGAGAACTTACGCCTCCTTCTGCTTTTCCTCGGCCCTTCCCTCCTCGTGCTCACCTTTGCGAGGCAAGGCCGGCACAGCGGCGATGTCTCGGCGGCGGACAAACCACTGGATCAGAGGAAGCGAGATGCAAGAGATGATAATCCAGGCGATAAGGATCCCAAAGTTCTCGCCGACTGGTACAAATATGTAAGCGTCATGCAAAGCCAACACGACCGGAGGGACGGGAACGTACCCCGGTTCCTCGTCCCGAAGACGATGGTGCGCACGGATTGGGATACGTTGTAGAAGGGTACAGCGTACCCATAGCGGTAGATGATGGGCATCACTTCAATGGGGAAGATGCACACCGAGACGTTGACTGGCGGGATTTCGGTGTTCAGGTTGGGTAAGACGATGATGGTGGGAATAAAGGCTCACCAATGATCCAGAGTATCATGAAATAGGGTATGAAGCGGGCCGTAACGAGTGTTATGACAGATTCCAGTGCCAGACCACTGTATGCCTCGATCAGTGCTGGCGCTCATAGGAATTGCCGATTCACGACGTACACGGAGAGCATCCCAGCCCAGTTGAGCATCCAGAACAATACGAAGCCGCCATGGCCGAATCTAAAAATACCAATAAGTGAAGGGTGATCGTCAGGAAAGGGTAGCGAAGCGAGGAGGATGGAAATACGCACTTGCTTGTAAAGTCGAGCTGGAACGCGCGACTTAAGAGGGCATAGAACAACTAGAGCCAAATATAAGATGAGGTGTTGCAGAAAGACTGGACAACGCACCGACACGAAGAAGTATGCGCCGAAGGACGACACGAGACGTGTAAGGATTAGTGATCGCAGCGTGAGCGTACGGTTCAACCCGGATTCTTCGCGCGCTGCTGCGCCGATCATCTATACATACATACGCGTGGTTTGGTTGAGTATGTGTATATCAACTTGGGAATGTAAACGGGAGGACACGTACGACTATGAAAAATGAGAGGATGAGCTGGTAGATCAGCCCGACAAAAGTCACAGCCGTTGCGACGGGCTTATCGAACGGCGCGAGGTTGTTGAATGTATACCCGAGTGGCGAGATGACCGTTTGCGGTGATTCCCGAGCAATGGTGGCGAGATTTGGAGACGAGACGAGCTGGGACATGGCTTGACGAGTGAAAGTTTGTGTGATGCCATCGAGGATGCCTTGGGCCTGAGTGAAAATGAGATATGTTTGGATGAGGCGATTGTGCACTCACTGAGGGTTTTATTATGCTGCGGCTGGTTGTGGCGTTGAAACGATATGGCTTTGTGATCGCAGTGAGGAGGCTTACTACGCATTTTCATTCCGTGCTTCAACCGCATAGACTGTGATTGCATCTGCTCCATCATACGAGGCGTTGGGATTGGCATACGATGCCTGGAGGCGAGCAGAAGATCCAGAATGAACTGGGCAATGGCAATACATGTGAATGATGGCATCGCGTTTGAAATTGCTACGCACTTGCAATCGCCACCCATGTATGCTGCTCCTTCACGTCACGAGCCAAATCCACAAGACCGCCTGCAAATTGGGAAGCGGAAACAGTCGTCCATGTCACCTTGCCGAGATGGTTGGCTTGTGCAGAGGTCAACGCCTGGGTGACGGTTTGTCCTAACAAACCGCCGTCAAAGTCCTACGCAGAGACGAAAATCAGCGTGACGACGGAAGTTTTCTGTCAAAGGTAAACTCACAACCACCCAGCCCTCGAGATTCCGAATAGGGGTCTTCCACAGTGCCCCCCAGAAGATTGGAAATATGGCGAAGATGACTAGTATGATGGAGAAGGTGCCTCCAAATAGAATCTTGAGATATGTGCCCCGCTCCGCCGCGTAGTCCGCATCGAAGAAGCTCTTGCTGAATAGGCTCTCCGACTTCAAATGTGATATCGAGGGCTCAACAGCGTCAACGTCAACACTGGTGCTCTGAAATGACATTGCACGGTCTCCTGGGGGTCCTAGGGCTTAGAATTTGAAACTACACGGCCGCAACGTGGTGTGATGTTGTGATGTGATGTGGTGGCGATGTTGCCAAAGTTGATCGGATGATGAGTCAGTGACGATGACACCGGATCGGATGTGCGGTTAATCGTGCCTGCCAGCCTACTGCCAAGGTACTTCTGCCTCTCCTCAAAGGCTCCACCACCGCGGCTCCTCAGTATTTACTCTTGATGTCATCCCGTCCCGCTATGACTCCATTATTCTCTAGCTGTATGAGTCCATTCCTCGATGTTCTAGTTTCTAGGATAAATGACGAAAGCCCATGTTCTACACCAACTGGAACTTATGCAACCAAGTCAGCGATATTATTACCATTAATGACGCCGGCGCCACACTTGTCCGTTGGAAGCAAATTCCTGCCCTGTAGAGATTGCATCCTCCGAAGTGGTACCTGTAGTGCACGACGTAGAGAATCCGGCCATCATCCTGATGAGCGAGTCATACTCCCCGCGTTCAACCACTCTTCTTCTCATTAACCTTCATAGGCGGTCCAGGAGAGGGCTGCGCTCCCTCATCAGGTACTTCGGGACGACGCCGGACGAACCACTGGAAGAACGGCAGCGTAATGCATGATATGCCAATCCAGACAAACAGAACACCGAAGTTCTGACCGACTAGAGCAAAGATGAATGAGACAAAAGGATGGATGGGATAAGGGGGAGGTACGAACGTTGGTTCTTCGACCCGAAAACAATGGCCCGCACCCCATGGGAGAGGTTGTAGAACGGTGCTGCGTAGCCGTACCTGTAGATGGTGGGCATGATCTCGATTGGATTTTGGTTTACCGATGCGTTAACTGCAGTTGGGAACAATTAGTAAAGCTGAGCGCGAGGGGAAGAAGGAAAAAGTGCACCGATGATCCACGGGAGAAGGAAGAACGGGGTAAACCGTATAGTGAGGACGGTATAGAGTGATTCGAGCGCGAGCCCGACGGCGCTCATGCCCGCCCAGTTGAGCATCCAGTAGACCATGAAACCACCACGCCCGAATTTGAGGGAGAACGGGAGCTGGAAGGCAACGCTGACGAGGGAGAAGAAGAGCTGTGTTGTTCGTATTGTAAATGTGGGGATAAACCGGGCTGAATAAGGAGAGACGACGTACGGCAAGGATGAAATAGGCCGCGGATGAAGAGGCGTAACGGGTGAGGACGAGTGAGCGAAGCCGGAGATTGCGGTTGAGGCCGGATGATTCACGGGCACTGCCACAGATCATCTGTACATGACGGGTGCATGGTGAGCATCCGAGGAGGAGGGCATGGAAGGTAACATGACATACGACAGTGAAGAAGGAGAGGATGAGCTGGAAAATCAGTCCAACACCGGTCACTGCACTAGCTCTAGAAACACAAACAAAACAATGAGCATCTCTCAGTGTCGAATAATATGGGAACTAGACGAAGCACGGGACGCACACAGGTTTATCGAACGGTCGGAGGTTGTTGATAATATACCAGATGGGTGTCACGATAGTCTGTGGAGAGGTCGAGAGAAGGGCGGGGAGATTCGATGCGGCCTGAAGTCGGGCGCCAGATTGGAAGGCGAACGATTGGCAAACGTTGTCAAGAGCAACTCGGACCTACCACGGCGATTGCTGTTAGGGAACAAATTCACCCGCAGGCTCAAGAAAGAAAAATACCGAGGGAATAGTGAGAATCCGACTGTTTTGAGCGGAGTTAGCGGAGGTGATGAGACTGAGGAAGGGCAACGCACTAAGCGTTCTCGCTGCGCGCTTCGACGGCGTAGGCCGTGAGTGCCTCAGAGCCATCGTAAGTCGCGTTAGGGGAGATGTAGGAGGCATTTAAGCGCGCCGTCGAGCCAGGATTGACTATGCATGGATGAGAAAAGAGGAAAAGGCAGGACGTCAAAGATAGGACGCACTTGTAATGGCCGCCCACGCATGCTGCTGCACTATTGCATCTTCGACGTCCGCCAGGCCCTTCGGGAATCGGCTTGCTGGAATAGCTGACCACACAACCTTTCCCATCTTCCCCACTTCCGGCGACGTCAACGCTTGCACCACCGCCCGACCCACTTCACCACCGTCAAAGTCCTGTCAGTAAACATTGCCCACGTTGTATCAAGACGACTTCCAACGCAAGAGAGAAGAATTGACGCACTACAACCCAGCCGTCGAGATCCCGCAGAGGCGTCTTCCATAGCGCACCCCAGAAGATAGGAAAGATGGTGAATATGACAACAGTGACCATGAACAGTCCACGGAATACAGTCTGCAAGTAAATCTTGCGTGATTCTGCATTGCTAGCGTCAAAGAAACCGGCAGAGTATACATCGGACTCGGGTTGTGGTGACAGGGCAGCTGTAGAGTTGGTCGAGGTCGTAGGTTCGACCTCAAGGTCCACCCGAGTACTGTGCGTTGACATCAATGGCTCATGAAAACTCCTGGGTATCGCAAAGCAGGGAACGGGTTAACAACTTGGATGTGATTCATGAGTAGGTTATAGGTAGGGTTATTATGGTGGGCATGCTGATTGTCAATTATTTATTACTCAGCGGCGAGGCCCGACGCCGTCGAACTATTTCCCAACAAGGTTACAGGTACCGAGGAATGATCACGTCATCTCATGTCATGCCGTCGGAAAGGATAAAATCTCCCTTTTCTGAGAGAAACTTTTTCCCGTCGGAAGCCTCTGACAGCGCCCGCAGCCAATAGTAGTAACAGATAAGTAGTAACATCTCAGTGACCTTCGTGCGGGCGTACATCTCACTCGGAGTCATTCGTTGGTCTTCCTTGCAGCGGCTCGCGTCCTGTCTGGCTTCCCCACTCCACTCCGAGTCGTATCTATTACTGGTCCTTACAAGATAGAGCTATTTCTGGCAAGTAACTGAAACTATATATGTAGAAGAAACCTGTCCAGGTGGCAGTGTCCAGGAACTCATCCGCCCCGCCGACTATCCCCCGACTATCTCTGTCTACTATATATACTGTCCTTACCCTGTGCTTCAATCGCAGGAAGTTAAAGCCTCATGCATCATGACTGTTGCCCACGTGTGTACTTTGGAGTAAGTAACGCTTACTTGCTACAGATATGCGTACTCAAA
>JABCKJ010000251.1:0-32238 GCA_018850815.1 Asterophora lycoperdoides
GTGGGGATTTCTTCCAGCGGCGTTTCCAGGTCTTGCGGAGGTGGTCGACGTGTTGCTGGCGAAGGGCAGAGATGCTGAGAGGGAGAGGGCCGTGGCGAAGGAAGGGAGGAAGGAGGTGGGAGGGGCTGGAGGAGCCTTGAGCTGCAGCTTTGGCTACTTCATCGGCGCGTTCGTTGGGGCCGAAGTCGACGTGGCCCGGTGTCCAGTGGATCTGTAAATTGAACACTTTACGTCTACGGTCAGTCCAGGCAGTGCCAGCACGGCGTGCGCCAGCACGTTCCTCCTTGCGGGAGATGCGGTCCTGTGCGACGTGAAGTTTCTCTGCCGCGTCGTGAACGTGGTCGAGGAGGTAGTGGCCAGGATGGGGGTGCTGGTTGAGCAGTGCCCTGATGGCTGCTTGGGAGTCGCTGCCGATCATGGTGGGGGAGCGCTGGAGGAGGCGGCGGCGGAGGGAGGTGATGAGGTGCAGACCCATGGCGATGCCAATGACTTCGGCTTCGTAGACTGTGTGCTGCGTGACAGGGCCTAAGTGGTAATGCAGGGAAGAGGTCTCAGTGCCTCCGATGTAGAGGACAGCGGAGGCGCCTACGCCCCCCTCGAAGCCTGACCCGTCGCAATGGACAGAGACGGGGGCCCGTCGAAAGGTGCGTTCGGCTGCAGCGAGTGCCTTGATCTTGTCCTCCTCGATGTGGGTGCTGAACGAGGGGGAGTAGTTTGGGCGACGTCGCGTGGGCAAGACTGTTTCCACCGAAGTGGGGTCAACACCAGTGACGAAGAAGAGGTTGTGCAGCGGGGAGCGGTGGCGGAGGACGTAGCGCTTGGCAGCACGGCGGATGGGAGCATGGAGGGGGTGGGACGGGGGGAGAGATGAGAGGCGCACTGCAGCGCGATGCAGTATCTTGTGATAGAGCAGATCAACTGGCAGGAGGTCGGCGTGGGCGTCTAGCACGTCTCCTGCAGTGGTGCTGAGAGAGCCAGTGACTAGCTTTGCAGCTCGCCGCTGGATCGGGATCAGTTTGTTAGTAATTGCCACGGAGCCAAGTTGCTTCTTGCTCTGCGGGGGGGAGTGAACTCCGGTATACCAGACGTCGGCGGCGTAGGTGAAAGCCGGCACCGCAACAGTGCTGTAGAGCTGACGGATGCGGTGCGGAGGCATACCGCCTGAGACTCGAGAGAGTCGCGCAACCTGTAGCGACCACCAGGTCGCGCTGGCAATCACCTTCTGATGGTGGGCAGTCCATCGTAACCTGGAGTCGAAGACAACACCAAGATACTTGTAGTTGGAGACAGTGGTGACGGTCTGCTGGGTAGGGGGGCCTGATGGGTTGGTGCGAGTAAGAACCAGGTCAGGAGGCAGATGGTCGAGGTGAGACCGGGGGAAGTTCATGAGGGCAAGCTTGGAGAGCTCGAATGGCGAGTTGTGTGATGTTGACCAGTCGAAACCGCCGTCGGTGCGTTCGGTCATATCGGCCAGTATGGCATGGGCTTCAGCTAGCGTCCTGGCAACTGCAAGAAACATGGAGTCATCAACAAAACCGACAGAGAGTTCCTCCTTGCGGAAGGGCCTCGCCGTCTCAACCAGGGGGGCGTTGTAGAACGCGTAGCAGGGCAGCCTTGGGTGGAGCCATTGAAAATATCAAACAGCTCCGAGATGAAGTCATCGAACTTGAGTCTAGTCTTACGGTTAGAGAGCATGCGCTCCGTCAGCCTGACATAGCACTCTGGGACACCCCGTTCCCTCATATTATGGAGGAGGCGGTCACGGACAGTGTTGGGAAAAGCACCCTGAACATCGAGGAAAAGAGCGGCAGCAACATTATCTGAGTGCCAGGCATCTTTCACCTTGTGGGCAACAAGATGCATGGCATCAGTTGTGTTGCGGCCAGGCCGGCCTCCAAATTGCTCCTGGGGGAGCATGTTGTGTTTTTCTGCAAGGTGAGCGAGGTCGGCGGCAAAGAGCGTCGAGATAAGCTTTCCGATGGTGTTCAGGAGCCCAATCGGATGGTAGGCCTTGGCCACATTGTAGGCTGGCTTGCTGGGTTTGCGCAGCATGAGCGTCGTGGAGACGAGCCAGCTGTCATGGTAAACGTCAAGCTCTAGAACGGCACGGTAGATGTAGAAAAGATGGTCAACTAGGGTGTCAGCGCACTGCTTCAGAACCACGTTCAGAATCCTGTCAGGACCCGGAGCCTTGTGGGGCTTGAGCTGGGCAATCATAGTGAGAATGCGAGCATGGGAGAAGAACCTAACACCTGGGAGTGGGCGTGGGTATACAGTGGAGGGGATGGACAGGGATGCGGGAGGAGGAGAAAAGAAAGACTCAGCTAGAGCTGCGGCTTTATCGCCATTTGTGGTGGCAAGCTTGGGGGCACCATCCACGGTGGTCTTGAGGTCAGGAACCCTGTCGCAGGAGAAATCAGTAGGCTTGTTAATGACGTACTTGTTCACCGTATAGATCTGGCGAGCATCGATATTTTCGAGCCAGTTGACCCAGTGTTCTGTGCGGGCCTCCTTGACCTTGTCGGCCATGAGGTGGGAGAGGTGTGCGTGCTCCGCTTTTGAGGAGTGGTTGGGAACATCGCAGTATTTGAACGCATCATTGCTGGCCTTGCTGCGGGCATGTTTGAGGGCAGTGAGCTCAGGTGTTCACCAGCGTTTCGAGAACGGACACGACTTCTTCAGGGGGACGATGTTGTCGTCAGAGATGACCTCCTGGATAATCTCTGTCAGAAGAGAGACTTTGGCATGGAACTCACCGGCAAAGGCAATAGTCCTCGCTGGTGAACGAGCGGTGAGCTTGGCAGCCAGAGAGTCGTTGAACTTCTCCCAGTCGACGGCATGGAAGCTACGGGAGGGCAGGGATGATGTGCGTGCTACCGGGAGTTCAATCTCTGTGATGATGGGAAGATGATCAGTGATCGGAGGGCGCAGGCCGGCAACAACATCGCAGGACATGATGGGCTCAATATCTGTGTGGGAGCGCCAGACATTGTCAGGCCTGGTCCAGCGATCACCGACCGTCTGCAGTGTGGGGCGCGCTGGAGGGAGCACTAATTCCATGTCGTAGCGCTGAAGCAGCCGGAGAAGAGGGCTGATGGCGTCCTCAGAGGAGTTGAGGTGGCGGTTGTCGAGGGTTTCCCAGAGGGGATGGTGCCTGTTGAAGTCACCTAGCCAAAGCATGTGGTCACTCGGGGAGGGACGGGCCAGACGGATGGAGAAGGAAAGGAAGGTAGAGAGGGCTGTGATGGTGTTGTTGTGGGTGCAGTCATTGTAGATGTTGAAGATGCTGAGATGGCCGAAATCACCATTAAATCGGACCGCCGTGATATCCGTGGAGGGTACATCGAGTAGAGTGTACGCATCAGTAGCTATGTTAGAATTGATCAGTAGTACAGAGCGGGAGGGGGTGCTCCTGTTGCGCCTGTGGTGGTGGGGGTATCGGACTGTCCAGAAAGGGAAAGCCTTGGTGTTTCCCAGATGGTCGAGGTAGGGTTTCTGAATGGCCAGGACGTCCCAGTCCTCAGATTGCACAGTATTGAGCATAGCCGCCTGGGCCACGTCTGACTTGCGGACGTTCTGCTGCCAGATACAGAGCTTCCTCGGAGACTTGGAGGGGCGTCAGCTCATTGGGATGGAGGAGGGGCAGCGTTACCACCGCGGTGTTCCTTCTGCAAGCCTGCCGCTGTAGGAACAATGTAGCTGTCCAGGGTGCCTTGTCGGCGAGGCCCTGCAGCAGGTTGCGACTGGGTACCATATGAATCAGCCCATGAGAAGTTCTCTGGTGGTACAGTTTCGGTGCGGGAATGATGCACGGGGGCAGCAAGCGAGAGCTTGACGGGGGTGTCAGTCCACATCCAGGCATCCTCCGTGGGGAAATAGGGCATTGAGTTCTCGGGATACCAGGCTTCCAGGTCGTCACAGCGTTTCTTGAAGGCGGGGCAACTGCAGGCGGAACTCGAGTGTGTCGAATCGGGGCCACAAGTCACGCACTGGGGTTTGGATCCCAAAGGGCAATCCATTGAGGAATGATCCTCACTCGCGCAGGTTGCGCAGTGTTTGCTGTCCTTGCAGCGTGCCCGGATGTGGCCGTACCGCTGGCATTTGTTGCACCGGAGGGGTTCCTTCAGGTCTTTGCGGACTACCACGCTGTGGCCTTTCACATAGACCTTGAGTGCAGAAAGGAGCTTGTTAGCAGCGAATGCAGATGAACAGACTACCTTGGCAGATGCAAGTGACTGCTTGGGCAATCTTCTATCTGGGCACTTGAGCCAGGAGGCGGAGGTGATGGAGCCCTCGGGAAGGTCATTGTTGAACGCGATGGATGCTAGGTGCTCGGGGGAGGCGGGGTCGAAGAGCTCGCAGGGGACGAACCTGAAGATCAGGCCGTGGTTCTTGGAGACCACCTTCGCAGAAGGCCCAAGGTGGCCTTTCAGTAACTCAAGGTTGGGGTCATTGGCGTAGCACCTGAACCGCTGAGCAGAGCTCTCGCAGTCCATCTCAAAGAGAAACGCCCCCCGCTCAAGCGCCGAAATCCCCCTGATGTAGGTCACCGTGCCCTCCTCAGGCATATAGTCACCTTCATCGGTAATGTAGCCGTTTACAGCGAGCTTCCTGTTGAGGTCGGCGAGTTTCTTGTTAAGAGATTCGCGGAGAGTGTTGTTCAGTCGGGGACTTGTCCCCAGGCGCCAGGGCGTCGTCTGGGTTGACGTCGACAAGGACAGTCCGGGCGGCTCATGACAGTCATTGCTGAAAGCGCACCTGTTGGTTAGCATCTATTGGTGTCGAGGTGGGCCTGGGGGCCGTCGGAGGATGGGCTGGGCTGGCAGCAGTGGGCTGAGAGCCGGCGATGGAGGCCCAGGTGGGCGCACAGGCGGTGGGTGGCCTGGCCGGGGCAGAGGTCGCGATCCTGGTGGACAGGTTGCTGAGGGAGGTTGTGATCGTGGCAAGATGGGAGGAGACCTGCTGGAGGGACAGGGTCGTCTTGGCCTGCTGGGCATTGGCAGCAGAAACACAGGACGCCGTGGTGGCAAGCTTTTCAGCGACTGGCTCAAGTCGGGCGATGGTCTTGGTGGCGACAGCGTCGACCAGGGCTTCAGAGACATTGTCGATGATGTCGGCCTCAAGGAGGAGAGCGACAGACAGGACAGCGTTCTTGGCGTCCGTGCGAGCGCCGGGGGACCTGTTGTCCATGGACAAAGCGGCGGTGAGTAGTATGCGCACCATCTTCGAGCGATCATAGGTGTCGCCCACCAGGATCCAACCCTTCTGTTCGAGCCAGGAGCGGGCCTCGCGGGCCGTCTTGACTGGGCCGGTATCTCCGATCAGCAGGGCGTTGATGTCGGTACGGGACGGGAGCTGACGTGGCGAGTCCGGGGTCCCAGTGGTGGGGCCGTTTGGAGGTGCCTTCGGTGTCGGTCTGGCTGGTGCAGCCATGCCGGGCAACGAGTGGGGGGGGAGGTGATTTAGGAGAGAGATGATAGGAAAGGTTGGCTTGTTGGGCCGGAAGAGAAGAGGTGGATTAGAAAGGATATAGCGTACTCGAGCAAAAAGCTACCAGGACCCCGAAAGGGATGATGGTGGTTCTAGATCAAGAAGCGTCCCCAGGTGCCCTTTTGTATGGCCTTGCATAGTAAGACACGCACTCTTTGTAGCTACAGCTCCATGATAACGAGGTCATTCATTTAGCTTCACGCCAACAATCGTTCGTACACTTGGCTATACCGCATCTCGCGCACAGTTATTCAGCGTACCGCCCTTCGCCGCCGCCTTCTTTGGTCAGTCGTCCTTTCCCCCACGCGGGCTTCATATTCATATTTTTGGCCGGATAGTAACAATGATCGGTTCATGGATATCTGACAAGTACGCCTGCCGCGGCCTCGTCGGCATGTTCTGCAGCCTCCTTTGCGTCATCGGCTTCGCCATGTACCTCAGTCAGTCTTTCTCCTATTCGCCTTCCACCCCACTCTGATTTATTTTGGCATTGATGCACAGCTGCGGAAAGCCCAGACGTCCGATACGGCTCCCTGTTCTTGAGCGTCAGTGGAACATACTGCGCCGCCCCGGGCCTCTCTGCCTGGGCCGCCAACAACGCTGCGCCGCACATTCGTCGCGCTACCGCCATCGCGATCTGCTTCATCATGACGAACTCTGGCGGCATCCTCGTGACATGGCTCTTCGGTTCCCTGTCACCCCCTCCTCTGTACACGAAGGCCACTGTTACCCTCCTGATTTTCTCCGTGTTGATGGTCATTATTTGTGGCATGAACCTGCTCTACCTCAAATCACAAAACAAGAAGAAGGCCGCTATTCGCGCGACGTCGTCTCGGAGCGACGAAAAGCCGGGGCTTGGTGACAGGTCTGCCTGGTTTGTCTACACCTTGTAGAGCCGGATGGGCTGTGTATGTATATGTACATTAAGGTCGTTACCAGGAACCCATTGTCCGCTCACTCTAAATCTCATTTTCATGCTAGTTGCGCGGATGTTTGTGGCGCTGTTCTCAGACGCACGCCGTTTGAAAAGGCCAGAATGCGCTTTGCAAGGGTTGGGCCACTCCCCTTATCTTGAACAGTAGGCTGTAGACCCCAAGCCAAATGATGTCTGTTTTGATCGGAGCGCTTGACGGCACTCACTTATTGACCCGACGTTCGATTTGGAGTAGAGACTCCAAGGTCGTGGCAGATTTTGCGACTATGTGGCGTCACATACCGCACGCTCGAAAAGCAAGGGTATGTTTGGATATCACACTCTCTGTTGCAAAAATCCTTTAAAATGGTTCGAGTTCCACCTGCGAACTGGCGATGAAAACTCTGTCAGAGTAGGCAAAACTATGCCTTGACCCTTGAGTACGCCACAGAACAGGTGGGTTGGAATCTCGCTCTCAGCGAACACAGCAAAAGCATTATAAAAACTTAGATATCAGAAATTCCCGTAAAAGAGAGTATGACATGGTATAAATGCATCAAAGAAAGTCTGAACTCGCTTCTCGCACAGGCTACATTTACGAAGTTTTACATCGAAATAAAGTACCTGTTGGACTCAGATACAAGTGGAGGACCCTTACTTCGTGTCTAATTGTACTGCTGATTCAAAACGATTTTTGCTCGTGTCTCTCCACTCTCCAGTCTGATCCATGTATTCACGCTGTCTTTGGGATTCGGAGACTTGAACACGAGATTGCGCACGCCGAAGCCCCACCCATCATCAGAATATCCTCCATACCTACATGGAATGAACTTCAGCGATGATAACACCTAGCAGTAACGAAAATCACACACCCAGAATGTTTGCCGAAGCAGAAAATCACATTCTTAGAGCGGTCGCGAGCGCACCATTCGTCTCCGTGGTCTGAGTAGAGCGAGCCTTTAGGATTTGGGGAAAGAGTTGAAAGAAAGAGAATGTCACCATGCCCCGAAATCACGGCGTGCACGTTCTTGATGTTCGTTGTGACAGAATTCCAAAATGCGTCATCCTTGCCGTTGTTTTTGGCTTGTGTTGTAGCCTGCACGGAGCCCTGTGTGTTGAGTGAGTCGGCTGTTTCAGTCGTTAGTTCATTATGGACCATGGAGAAGATCCTTTGACGTACCATTGAGACCCGGATTCTGCTTGCTGTTCAGATTGATTTGAAGACCAGTCGCAATATGGCTATGGAGACATCTTAGCGGGCGGCATTGGGGGGCGCACAATCTTAAATACATACGGAGGGATGTGAACAAAGACCAGAGCGCCACGTTTCTCAGCGGGACCCCATGCAACATTCATCGCACTTGTCTCGCTCTTGATCCAATCGGCGACGGATGAGTCAACCCAGTCGGGCAGACTCGTCGAATTCGGGCCGGCAGAGAAACCGCCTCGTGAGTCAAAGAACCAGAGGATAAGGGCAGGAGCAAAATCTGCCGATGCACAGTCAACTCCGTCAAGTAAACGCCTATACCAACGCTCGTATCACGCACCAGATTTGCATCGATAAATCTAAGTACTTGATTAGCAGGCGTTCAGGGAAGATATCATCGTAACGAACAGGAACCCAGTAATTTCCTGGCCCACCGACGCCGCCAACGCCATTGGGTGCCGCGCGCGTATAACTCAAGGGTGCGACCTTCTGTTCGCGCTGAATTTCTTCGGCGTGGGTGATATTGGCCTGGTTGTCGTGGTTCTTGAGAGGAAAGTAGTGTCAAGTCACAGTGGAATCAATGGTTGACAAATAGTCTTACACCATGCGACGAGGAAAATGGCACCTTGGCCTGATTGAGCGGCGCAACAATTTCGTCAATGAGGGTCGTCGAGTTCTCTCTAAAGGTATCTATGGGTTATAACCCATATGAGAACGTTATTTGAGCAATGCTATCAGGTGAAATGCTTACTTTCACCCGTAACCAAGTCGCCGTTGAGAACTCTGGTAAGAATATACAACTTCTGAGCAGGTGGTTGAAAAGGCAGAGGATAAAGTGAACATACACATAATCCGGCTTCTCATCCTGCAAGACAGTCTTGATAAGCCGTGTGCTGTTCCTATCCTGCTCTGGACCCCAATCATCCCAGGGGTTCTCGCCAAAGTGTAAGTCAGAAAACACGGTCAATTTGAAGGTGCCATCGGGCCGGAAAGTGAGTCGCGGTTTTGACGGATACGGATCGAGTTGGCCATAGCCATAGCTATCGCGTTTCTGGGTGAAAGTGATTTCTCAATAGCCTTCAGCTCATGAAAATACGTGTCTCATCTGCGAAGAGTCGACTTACGGGGCGCGGCATTGGCCAAAGCAAGGAGACCAAGAGACGAAGACAGGAGTGAGACCTTCATGCTTCAAGTCTTAGTGTAGGAACATCAAAGGCAGCCGGGCCGTTCCTTTATATACTGAGAAGTGTTCAGTATTTAGAGATTTTCGTGAGATTGCTGAAGGCGGACTGAAGCACGTGCGTAGAGTCTCCAGAGAAAGGTTTGGACACTTGTTGGACGCTTGAAGTGCTCTCAAGGGGTTTTGACCAACAGGCTAGCCTTCGCCATGCAATCGAGAAGATCACAGTAGGTTTCGAGTAAGGGCAAAAAGAAATAAAGGTTGGCATTAGTCCTGTACGCGAGCGAATACTAGTGGACGCGTCGTGGGCCAGGGTAACGCATAGGAGTCTTTAGGGAGAGATTAGAATAGTTCATGGAACATCAGCCACGTGCTCAACATTTCGACAATCGAGTTATTTAAATTTAGGGCAACGTGTCTACTGATCTGAAATAACGCGCGCGGTGGAGGAGAGGGCTACTCTACAAGTATGCGTATGATGAGTACTATACCAGGCGTTCCTGTCACGACGCTTAATGATAATACTCCTCATTCGCTGTTGCTCGAATCAAGGCCTCAGCCTGGCGCGACCTTGGCTTGATAGAGTATCTGTACGGCGCAGGCGCACTGAGACATCTGTCAGAAAAAACGTTCCAGGAGGCCTTCCGGTGTCGTCTCTACTCACCAAATCAAGGCTGGAATGATTTCATCCAACGGCTCAATGACCTTGCCTTCTTCATCTGTGGCTTTGGTGATGTCCAAGGTTGCCACAAGAGAGGCGACTGCGATCCAAACAGCGGAGAACGCCATATGGCGGCCAGGACAAATTCTGGCAAGAATTTCAAATTGGCAAGAAAGAAAGCGAAGAGAAGGGATTACCGTCGTCCAAATCCAAAGGCCACAGGCAATGGATCCCTTATATCGCCATTGAGCTTTCCGTCTTTCATGAATCTGTCCGGGTTGAAGGTGAATGGGTCTGGATACTCCCTCTCGTCGTGTAGCATGGCCCTGCATAGATATGTCAGCGGCAAAATATCATCATTGCCAAAGAATGGCCAACCATGCGTTCGCGATGATCAGCGAGCCGGCCGGAAGTCTGTAGCCTTTATACTCATCTTCGACCGCAAGATAATGCGGGACAGCTGGGGAGAGTACTTGATACCGGTTTTCTCAGCATGAACTCGAACAATGCTCACCGATTGGGGTAACCTCGCGCCATCTCAGAGTCTCCATTACAATCGCAGTGATATAAGGGAGGGAAGCTTCTTCATCGAAGCTGGGAAGTTGGTTGGGGCCAACCACACTGTCGACTTCCTGCTGCGCCTTCTTCAAAACCTCAGGGTTTTGAAGCAACCCTAAGATACAGGACGCAAGTGCGGACACAGTCTAAACAGACGATTAGTTAACGTTGTCACATCCAGTGCCATGTAATACAACGTACACTGTCCGACCCCGCTAGAAAAAATTGGGTATTTGAGCCAGATGTCATATCGGGTCGATAGACTCGGGCACTCACCGGCATACATCGACCCTGCCGTGGATTTTATGACATACTCTTGGAGCTCTACATCACCTGTCTCATCCAGATTGTCCAAGCTGTACGAAGTGAACGAAGGAGTGAAGTTGCCTGATTTCTGCGACCCGGATTTAAAGAGTGTCAAAGCCAGGTTGGAGCTGCGGGAGAGCATATTTGGACGCTTACAATTCGGGTGATTGCTGCTTCGTACGGAACGTTAACCATGTCCATAGCTAATTTGTGCCACTCTTTGGCTTTGCGCCTGAATCCAGCGCCAGGCATCCAGGAGGGAACGTATTTCAAGAAAGGGAATGTGTCGACGAGGAAAGCTCCGGGCACTGCGGCGATGAGCAGCGGCCCGACGCCCTTCTCGGCCGTCGTGATATAGAAATCATTCTTGGGCTTTACATCCAGTCCATATGCAATGGAAATGATGGTTTCGCCTGCCATCCTAGGAAGAGAAAGTGAGTGAATGAAAATGGAGATACTCAACAACTTACTGGCGTAGGTGTGCCGCAAGATTGTCTGGTTCCGCAAGCAAGTTTCGGAGGAGGCCATGCGTAGCCTTCAACTCGTGAGGCTGGAAGCGCCTTACAGCGCTTGAGTGGAATGACTGGTGCATCAATCGACGATGTTTGCGCCTGGAATGAAGGGTCAAAATGGGCCAAAAAAGTTACGCAAAATATTAGAGTGCGCACCAGTAATCACCTGGTCTCAGATTTAGATGGAGCTAGTATTCTCTGAAGACGCTGAGAGGTGCTCACCGTAATCCATAAATGCGAAATCAAAACTGAAGCCCATCAGCTCGTTGATCATTGGCATCCTCGGTCTGGTACAAGCGTTGAAGAGTGATGAATGAAGATGCACAAACAAGTCGGAAAAACGCTTACCTGCCCGAGTAAAGCGAAGACCTCCTCTCCAAAAGTTCCGTCGTGGCCTCGACACTGTCTAGAATGATGATTGAGGTTCCTGCTACATCCAAATGGATGATGTCGGAATCTAGGGAACAGGCGCTTTGCATCTCAGTGCTACATTACACAACTGAATAATCGTCACCCACCGAAATCCTGGCACCATTTGTGGTAGGTGTACCATTCAAAGCTCTTCGGTAAATCCAACAGGTTCCCAACGAGCCATCGCTTCTTGGGACCAGGAGGCAAAGGCAATCTGTATGCGTTGCGGCGCTTGAGGTAGAGGTAAAGAATGAAGACGAAAGAGGCGACGCCGGCTTGAACTTCGAGCGTGAGCCTCGCCATGGTGGTGGAGGAATAGCAGATGGTTGAAAGACTTGCCCAGTTATAAGACGCCTGTATGGTTTTACCCGAGACGAAACAGAGGTCCATCAGAATACAGGGTTGCAGACGGCGAGGTTGGAGTGGGCCAGGCTGCGTCCTTCATCAGCGGTCGCTCGATAGAAATACTGGCTAGTACGTCCGTATACTGGTCGACGGCTGAGCGAGCACCGTTGTGGTTATACCGTGTTGTTATCCGGTATAACTTGTGCTATTGGTCCAAGGATTGTCAGGCAGGAGTAAGGTATGGACCCACAGCTCACCCACAGTGCAATCTTGGTGCCATCTTAAGATGGCAGTTGGTTGGGCAAAGAGCAGGGTCTCCCTGCCACTTACGCTGCCTGCACCGTGCCTGCAGCCACTAGTCAGTCAGTACTGCTTACGTATCGAATCAGACTGTTTAGATATCGATTGAAACGAACCTGAATGTACGTGATTGATTCACCGAGAGTAAGCCAAGCGTGAGCCAAGTACACGTTCTGCGATGAGCTGAGACAACTAGCTGCACGTCCAGCGCGTACTACATGTCGATTGACCTCGGCGGCGCCTCATACAGTCAACATATGTAGAATCGTGGCTATTATCAGACAGGTACATACGGCTGGAATTTTATACGAATGGTTAGCGTGAGAAGGTGAAACATTGACATTATGACATACCGTTACGCCGTACGGTATCAGAGCGTATCCTTTAAGACTAGAGCTGTGATACCCGATAAGTTGGCCTGCGGTGTCCGATGAAGGTACCATATCCCTGGCTGATTTGTTGTACTTAAACTGAACGAAACAAGTGTCTCCACTTTCACATATACCAAGGATCAAACGAACGCCACTCCGTTTGCCTTCTGTGTAAAGCGAAAGTCATCCAATCTGAAATTACTTCAGCGCAAGAATGTCATCGACGAGGAAGGTGCCTACCAACCACGAGAGGGTGTTTCGCCATGCAAGGATTGTTGGACCTGCAGTCCGGATGTACACAATCGAAATGATGCCAGTTTGCCCAGCCATATGTACTAGAAAAGAAGTCACAATCAATGTGCGGCTAAAGGATATACAGTCTTACTGTCACAGGCGCACCGAGAGGAAGTCCGATAAGTCTTGCCTATCCCCACCCGAAGGAGTGATACTCAATCACCACAGTTTCCTGGTTGAAGACTGGATCATAGAAAAAGTGTATCAACATCGAGCGTTGCTGAGCAAGTGAAAAAGAGCCACTAACCAGACCAACAGTGGCCGAACGAGGGCTCGATGTTCCATGTGCATTTCGCAGAGTACGGCCGTGCAAGCTCCAGTCAAGCAGAGCTGAGGTCAGGGCAAACATATTTTGAGAGTTGCATCGCCCTGGGGGCTATGTCGTAGATATAAGTCTCCGAGAAGAGACGCATTGTATCATCATGATTGTATGTATCGGTCGCGTGAGATTTAGAACAACCCACCTGCTGCAAAAGAATCGCTCGCACACTTGACACGGTATACGCGACGTCTAATAGGTTTCAATATAATGAGCTCGCGCAGAGAAAACGGGGACGCACCACTATAGCTCTGATTTCACGCCCTATCTGTACGGCGACCCTCGTGGTACAGGTTCAAAATCCCTAACCCCAAGAAAGAAATAGAATCGCGTGTGAGTATAGGAGTCGAGGGAAAGGCATGAGAAATTTGGGAAAGCAGGTTTCGAATCTTCGAAAACCGATTGTTGGCCCGATCACGCGACGCGCCGCCACTCGCAGGGAAAACTGCCTCAGTTGTCAAGCCTCGGCAAACCAAGCATTCAGAGAAGTTGATATTGAAACTTTGAGATGGACTCAGCTGAAGGCCGAAGATATCAATATACATGCTCCCGAGAGGTCGACTTCACAAAACGAAGTCCGACCTCTACTTTGCCAGTTTCTTCTTTTTCTTATTAAACTTCTTCACAACCGCCGGGGGAGGTACCGGATCAGCCACGCCGGTTTCGACCAGTGGCGCCGTGACCGTCGCCGACCGGGTGACCTCCTCTACGTCTTCCACCGCCACCTTGTCTGGTATGCGAAAAACTTCGCCCACCGCCCGCACTCGCCGCAGTTCCTCCCCAAATTCGCAGTCCACCGCGTTGCCGATTTCTGATTGATGAAACGGAGAGGATGCCACAGGGTCGTAGAGCGTCTCTCTGACCCGGTACACCGAGATCGCGGTCTCGAGCTCCATCCGTGCGCCATCCTCGGGAGATATGTCCCCTTGATCCACCAGCTCAACGAGGGCGGACCGCACCCATTCGGGCACCCCATAAGCACGAGCTAAGATCATCCTGTCCACGGGTTTGTGGCTCAACACTTCCCCCAACTCGACCTGCATCGCTTCGCTGACCAAGGAGGAACTGTCATGCATACTGTCCTGTGAAAGACGACGTTCTCGGACACCACATAGCCTGATCGTCGTCTCGTATCCGATCGTCGCAGCCTCCTCGACCGAGAGTGATGCCTTGCGTTCCACCAGTTCGACGTAGGCGGTGCGTAGCCACTCTGCGACGTTGTACATCCGGGCTAGGAGAACCCTCTCGATGGAACTTCGTTGGGGTCCGCGTAGTTCACGTGCGAAGGCGGCGTCGACGACAGGGCCAATTGGTTGGTCACCGCGCCACGAGGAAACACCGCGCAAGACACTGTCGCGTGTACGATGGAGTTTGAAGGCAGACTCAAGACCGATCTTCTCAGCGTCTTGTGAGGAGATGTCGTGTGTAGGATCCGCTAGTGCGACGTATCCAGAGCGCAACCACTCCACGATGCCGTAGGTTCGGCCCAAGGTGACTTTATCGGCAGGTGGGATGCTCGCCTTCGCCAAATGCTCGATCGCCATTCGCCGGACGTCGAGCATCCTCCATTTCGTCGACAGCTTCAACACGGACGCCCACTCATCGTCCGGAAGCGTTCTCGTCAAGGTTAAAGTCCTGTGAAGACATTCAGCCACGGGATTTCTGCGAGGACAACGTAAAAGACACACACATGGGATACATCAGGTTCAGAAGCGCGCGGAAGTCCGCTTTCGTGACGTCCTCTAATTTGAGCAGACACTCGTTCCCACTTGCCGTTGCAGAGTCAAAATCTGAGTTAAAGAAGTCTGTGCTCGCCCGGAAGTAGTGGGTGGGAACTCTGTATGTTGTATCCTCGACCTACCGAGAGTAGTGGATGAAATTTCGATATAATACTGAAGGTCTAGACATCTACGCACCTCAAAAATAGCCGTCGACATATAATACTCCAAATCCCTCGTCTTCGTGCGCCTTTCTTCCGGCAGCGCCCAAGGATCCTCGGCGAAAGTGGATTTGGAGACCATAGGGCTTCCGAAATCTGGGTCCATCGTGGTGATATCCTTTTCCAACTCCAGAACAGAAAATGAAGAATCCGGGTCCGTTCCATGGGATGAATTGGAGTATAGAGAGGCTATTTCGGGGCTACCGCGCGACGTGGACGGTTTCGAATTGGGCGTAGAGGGTCGTGTGCTGTACCTGGAGGGCTGAGGCCCGTTGACCAGATCAGTGTAAGCCCTCTGTAGTCCAGATGATGGTCGGGAAAGAGCATTGGTGAATGTCGAAGAGGACGCCATGGCAGGCTGTAGTGAGTGGTCAACTATAGAACTAGTGGAGGGCGATCGACAAGCCTCAAGGGATGCCTCGCGGTGGCTTTATTTTTTTCACGCCTCGTGTTCGCCACTTGTTGGGGATTGACAATTGAAACCTTGAGAGAGTCAGAGACGGATAAGTATGTAGCACGATGGTTACCCGGGCCTCGTTGCTACTGCATGTTCAAATTGAAACCGTTTGCCCCAAGTATTGGGCGATCGGAGAAGTCAATTAAAACAATCCTCAAGTAACGCAAACCACTGTGCCGTGGGCTGCTACATCCATTGATTCGAGATGGTTTGCCATCACCAGATGCACTTCGTTCGCTCCAGTTTACTTGAAAGGCGCCATGGCAAGGTCAAGGAGCCAGTCGAAAGTTAATGGCAAGAATAACTGAAATTGCGGCCCGAAAGAAAGAATACAATGATAAATACAACTCAATGAGACCAAAAAAAGATGGGTGTCGACTCTACGCAGGGGCCCTAGGCTCTGAATGATCCTTTGAAGGCTCGTCTGAAGGCTCGGCCACCAGGTCAGCTACCGTTGTCGTCGCTTTCTTGGGCTCTGAGACCGTCTCGGGCTCTGATGCCTTTTCGTCTGACCCGGGAACTGTGGCCTCAACCTCGGCCTCGACCTTGGGTTCCTGAGCCTGAGCTTCCTTCGGTGTCTCCACAATCTCCTCCACAGCATCAGAGATCGAATGAATGTCCTCGACATGAGCTTCTCCATCCTCCGTCGTGTCCACGTCGGTCTCACTCGTAGCTGCAACATCCTTCTCGGCGACCGGAGCCTCATCTGTGGAGTCAGGTTTCGTAGCTGCGGCAGCCTCTTCTTCTTCGAGTTGCAGAGTTTCTGTTGTTTCTGAAGGGGGCAAAGGTGCAATCTCGGATGTAGGTGAAGGAAGAACAGCGGTGGTGACGGCTTCGGAAATGTCGGTTTCGAGAGCCGTGGGTTCAGCATCGGCTACATCGTCGGGGACAGCTGGGGAAGATTCTGGCTCCGTTGAGGCGGAGGTAGAGGTAGAAGCAACCTCTGGCTCCGATTCCGGAATGGGTTCTGAGGCCGCAGTAGCAACAACGGCCTCCTTATCTGTGTCTGCCTTGTCTATGTCGGCCTCAGCAGAGTGTACTTCCGAAGACACCTCAGGAGCGTCTTCGGGAAGAGTGGAAGGCGGCGATTTGATGGTCGGTGATTCAGGTAACGAGTTGCTCTGTTTCGGGAATGAACAAGAGGATTGATTGAAGCCAATCCTACGCACCGAGTATTGTGTCTCCTCGATCGTCTCAGCACGAGGCTTCGCTGTCTTTGGAAAATCCTCAGTGGGCGACAGTACCTCATCCGGCATGTCCGGGACATCAATTGCCATTGTCCTGGAGGGTTCGTTCGCAGCGTCCTCACCCAGTTCAGCCCCAGCCCTATCCGCTTTCCCGAGCTCCTCAGCAACCACAAACGCCTCATGTAGTACCATCGTGTCCGTCCGGCTGCGACCGGTCTTTCTCGGACTCTCACTCCCCAGACCTGGTGGGCTGTTGTCCTTCGCGCGTTCTGTGACAACCACGGGTGGCACCACACTGCCGCGGCGATCCCATTGTCCGGGATACGGCCCAGCAACATTGGCCTGTTGTTGTTGTTGCTGTTGTTGCCGTGATGCGGGGTCAGGTTCACCTTCATGCGCCGCACGAGGGCCAACAGCGGCGGCAAGGAGGCGGGGCGGCTGCACGTCAAAATCCCGGTCCCTGGAGTTGCCGCGGTCGTCGTTCTCATGGTCGGTGACGCGTGCGGGTATGACGAGAAACTCCGGGGGAACGAGGTCGAATTTGGAGGTGAGCGCGAGGAAGCGCGCGTACAGGGAGGACTCGGCCTCGGCCTGCTCAAAGGCTTCGCGGTGGTGGAAGTACGCGTGGGCGAAGATTCGGCCGAGACGTCGGGCGAGTGAGGAGAAGTGACGGTGGGAGGATTGAGGGATTTGGAGACTGTGTGGAAGGTAAGATTGACATGAAATGGGGGAGCGATGGACATACCGAGAAGGAAAGGCGCGTGAGGTGTTTAGGAGGGCCGTTGCGCTATCTAGGGTGTGCAGTATGTAATCTATCGCGCAACATTGCTGCAGAATATGAAAATTAGCGATGGCCCAACGAACGAGGAGTGATTACAGAAAGCTGGCGCAGAAACTGCACGACTTGACGCGAGAAGCCCCATGGACTCACCTCCATTGCACCTTCGTTTCCGTGGGCAACACAGAGATAGAGCCACTCGCCAGCCTTCATCTCTGGACACGATGCGCGTGTGCATTCTTGCTGCAGCATCGTAATAAGTGGATGCGTCAAGTCCTGCGCAAGTCGCCTGCGTTTGCTAGTAAGAATTACAGGTTCAATAGCCATATTTGAAGCGTACCTGAGCTGCTCGTATATCCAACACGCTTCGTCAACCGTAACCTCGTTCTTCCCCTTACCCTTCTCCTCGCTGTCCTCTCCCGTGGTGTTATCAACCGCGTCCGCTACATTGTCCTTTTCCTTCTCCTTACCATCTCCCTCCCCTTCCTTTTCCTTGTCTTTTCCTGTTTTTCCGGGCAGAGAAACAATTGCATCCACGTCGTGAACGTTCAGTCGTATGAGCAACGAAATGTACTCCTGCAGCTGGAACGCGCTGTCAAGCGAGGAGAGCGACGGCAGGCTTTTTATGGGGTAGAAGGAGGAGATTCTTGACCCTCTCAAGGGGCGCTGAGGAAGGACGGTCATGCTGTGAATGCAAAGGGCAGGGATGAGGACTCAGGAGCATAATTATTCTGTTATTCTGAATCTGACCTGGCATAAAATTATGTAATTTGTAATTAGCTAATTGGTTTGACGTGCTGCTAAGTCATTGAAGACCATTCCTTGTCAAGTTTACAAAATTCAACTCCCACCGCCACGCTCTGTCTAATGCGCTTCATTTATCCGAGACTGTAAACTCTTACGCTGACCACCAGAGTCGAATGCCCTAGTTTCTTCTTCGATCTTTCCCATGGCTTCAAAAAAAGCTGCTAAGCTGGATGAAGGGAACTCAGAATGGAGCTTCAGCTACCGCACGACGCCTTACTGTGCCTACTCGGACTCGGACTCTGAATCAGATACGAATGCGGAACCTGGAGCACGTAGAATATCTAACGAGGAAAAGCTGCTCAAAGACTTGGATCTATCATCGCGGGAAGAGACGGTACAGTACAAGCCGAACCCGTTCAGCATTGCCAAGATCAACGCGGCGTCGCGTCCAGCGCCCACCACCTTGAAGGAGGCTATAACGAAATGTAAACCAGGGAACAAACATTCTGTGGCATCTGTGCATCGAGATAGAAGTGTTCTGAAGCCTAAACTTCCGGCTGGACCGAAAACAAATGGCAGCATCATCGATGGATTCAAGAAACAGGCGCAGCGGCCACCAACGAAGAAACCTAGCAAGCAGTCAATGCCAGCGAAAGTTGGCCCGAAGCTTCCACATCGGACGCCTCCTGTGATCGATTCCACGGCCGATGCGACTACTTCGGCGACAAAAAAGACCACTCTACCTCGACAGGACCTCAAGAAAAAGGATCCCCAGTCTTCACGGAAACCTGCAGGAGATACTAATTCCACGATCCAGAAGTCTCCAACACAGCAAACGCACCTTTTTGCTCCATCTATACATACCAGGGCCCCGACATACACGCATATACTCAGCCCGAAGTCGCACGTGCTTCATCAACCGATTCCGAGCTCATCCAGGACGACATACCAATGCCATACACTTCCCTTCTCTTCGCCGCCCCAACACCTGCCCAGGACCTTTGAGTTTTCCTATGGCACATTCCCAGATCTGGCAACCATGTCATCGCCTTTGAAACCCTCACACTCAATGGCACCCCTTCGACCAGATTTCAATCCACATTCTCGAAGTGCCGTCGACTCTTCTCACAGGGTAGGCAGGTCAACTGCCTCGCTTGCGCCTCCATTCTCTTATGAACCTGCTCCACGACATGAAGCACCGATCAAACCGCTCTTAGGTAGCCGTTCCTGTTGTGACAATAGACACATGCGCTCAACCAGACTGACTTTCGTTTGTTCCAGATGCTTTTCGAGGTCTTCCCCATCATGCCAAACCAAATCCTACCCGCTTCCGATCGCCTCTGCCAGTCAATACCATGATCCATTCTCCAAGGCCGAGCACGCCTACTCACGTGCGTAACAACGCATATACCCCTTCGTCATTAACCAGCGCAACATCATTTGTCGATGAATGTGACGCTCACCATCAACTCCCAACGCCCAAGGTGCCCAATCTGCCTGAATCAGCTTCTGTGGATTACTACTTCCTACCGTCGACACGCTCCCCGTCTCCTTCGCCATCTCCCCCCGAGCACCCTCTCAGCCGGCGTGTGCTACCTCCACCGCCGGCTTCGAAGAGAAGGGATGCATACGCTTCCGACTCAGAGGAAACATGGAGCACTCTTCCTGCCCGGGCCCGCAAGAAGGCGAAAACAAGGTAGGTCTCACATCACATCCCCCCATCAGCCTTTCTTTGTCCGATCGCGACCTCTATCCATTCAGTGCATATTCAGGCGTACAGAGAAGTGGCAAGTTCCGCGTGCCCGTGCTTGGGCCGACTCCTGCGAATGCGACTACCAGGAAATCAGGAATGCCGGCTACCTCTACACGCCGCGTTGTAACTTTTCTTCCACCACCACTCAAGCCGAAGCCCGAACCCGAGCCTGAATGCAAACCCATGGCGGACGTCAAGCAGGCTACCGCGCGACGCCCATACCCTTCGCCGACGCGGTCTGCTCTCATGTCGTCTTCATCTCCGCTTCCCCAGAAAGACCAAGGGGCGAGCAGCTCGTCGCCACATGTGTCGACAGCAGATTTTCCACATCAGTGCATCTCTGGCGCTACAGACTGGTATCGCCCCCTCTCACCGCCACCATCGGATCTTCCAGCGCCCCCGCCTCATGATCACGAGGAGCGCGATGCGACTGCGGGGGTCGATCTCGAGGCTATTGGACAGCAATACCCGGGCATGAAGTCCACGTGGCGCAAGGTATTGCTTAGCCCAGGGAATTCATCCGTGATTGACCATGCATACGCAGCACAGAAGGATGAGTGAAGGCGTGTGGGACATGCTTCGTCTCCCGAGCTGCGGGCGCGTCTTCTGTGATGGCGAGGATGAGGCGGATGGCGAGATTCGGATTACTGTATTTCGAGGTTCGGGCCAAGTTGAGGAATTGCATTGTTAGGCTCGTCCTCTGAGAAGTCAATATAGTAGGGTCGCTGTTGTTGTCATCTGGTTTCAATGAAGCAGATTTTGACAGAAGATCCAAGCGGTGGCGCTTCCGGCGCTTTCAAATCTCACAGAGCTTATCCGAGTCCTTCCTTGTCGAGGAACTCATCGTCAGGAAGTTCTACGATTTGTCGCGCAACTAAGTACCTCGCCTGGCATGGTTGTCTATCGGGGGTCTTTTGACAATTACGGCACACCGTTGCCAGGTCTGGCCGATGTAACGGGGCCAAAGCGCCCCCTCCGCCATCTCACTTACCTGGCTGCCCCACAGGAACTTATCGACCCTCTCATGTACTCGCCAGACGCGCTTCCGAACATCCAGCATCTCGAGTTTGCATTCCGATACTAGTCACTCAATTGGCGTGACCGTCGTTCTCTAGTAAGTACACGATTGTGAATGGAAGAGTTTCCCCACTCTCGCGCTGCAGCTCTCCTCTATATGCCTTAACGCTTGGCTCATGAAACTTCCTCCCACCGACCTAGAAAAATGGGATGCGGTCGGAAGCCGCGCGATGCGTCTAACCTTGCGTCAAAGCTCGGCTTATAGGCAGAGTGCAGTGACAGCATCTTCGTTGAAACAAGGACTCCTTTCCTTCCCGAACCTCGCTGAACTCTCGATTGTTGGAGATTTCGACGAGGAAGAGACTCAAGCTACCCTGCGCGAATTCTGGCCTCTGTCGTCGTCTTTAATGATGATATGCCTCAAAGGAAAATCGCACTACCGAACGCCCAGGGGTGGAATATCCTGTGGATAGGCCGACATCCGGATCTTAACAGAAATCATTGTGGTGCCCGGAAGGTCAGGATCAACAGCCAGGTGGCCTCGGGACGTGAGGAAACATATCTATGAAGGGTCGTTGGACCATGGCCTTTCACACGCATATCAAATAGTAGACTCTCATTTCTTGCTCATTTCGTTCCGAGACTTACGCAGGGGCATTTACTTACTTAGTACACCGTGTGTCGACTCTAGGACTGCAGTGGGCCAGATATTGATTTGCTTGTCGTTGCCCTTCACAGAGACATTCGAGGATGTCTGAAAGGTGGTGATCAGCCTCTTTGCGGAAGCTTCGAAGGTGTGGTCATTTGATGAAAGCCCAAAGTAACAGAAGGTCCTGGGCTGTAGATGCCCTGGGCCATAAGGGGCGTCAATCGTTGGATCGATGAGTGTGGCGTAGGAGATCCAAATCCGATCGCCGGCTGAGGTCCCTACCTCTTTCGGAAGATTCAATGATTCATCGAGCATGAGCCAGAGGCAATGTGAATAGTCGATACCGGGCCGTGTAACGGGAGGGCTTATCAAGCCAGTCCCAGGCCCGGATGATGTATTTTCCATGTAGGTACGCTATATCCTATAAAAAGGAAAGACAGCGAAGTGAAAAAAGGTCGAAGACCAAGAAAGAAAGAAAAGAAAGGAAAATGATTGAGGCACGATCATGAGGAGACATGGAAAATAAGACAGCGTGTATATGTCGTGAGGGGGTGTCCAATAGGTAAAAATAGTCCGAAGAGAAAAGACGAGGAAATGGGAGGTCCGAAAGGGAGGGAAGTCCGAAAGGGATGAAGTCCGAGTGGGATAAAGTCCGATAGTTAAAAAAGTTGTTAACGTGTTTCAAGTAAAGAGTAGATACTTGGGCACATGAGAAATCTACTGATGGCGGTAGGTGACATCGGTGTTGACGAAAAGGAGAGCCTGGATGAGGGTTGGGCTCTTCCTGATGTACGCTTCGAAGGAGTTGGAGGTCCACCTCCCCTTTGCTTGGATTACATGGGGTGGCACTCCACACTCAGCAAGATGTGTGGCGCCCCCTGCCCTCATGGATTGGCCGGCGATGGAGTTGTCGAAAAACTGACGGAGGCGATTAATAAAGAAAGCTCGCCGAGGCACGGATCCATCATTTCGGAGCCATAGGGCTCTCGAAATTGGAAAGAGCGCGTTGCGGGAAGTGATATATTTGTCGAAGTGAGTGTGTGGGTCCGTCGGGTGGTCGAGTCGCGCAACTAAGACAGTATTTCCTTCGAAGTAATGGTCTGCCTTGTGACTAGGCAGGAAAAAATCGAAGCGGTCGGCGTATAAATGGGTGGAGGTGATTTTGACAATTTTTCGATCATCGTCAAGGGAGTGGTCGTCCGAGTTGGTCATTTCGCCGAGTCGCAGTAAGGCGTAGAAACCAGTGAGTAGTTGGGCTACGAAAAGGAGATCGTCGTGAAGGGTTGAACTGCGATAATGAGAGATGACCTTCATCAGGTCGTCACGAGAGAGGGGTGCTTTGCGAGTAGTAGCGACGGATCTTAGACGTAGGCATCCAGCGAGTGTCTTCGATACGAGTCCCGAGTGGCGATGGTTTCTAACATCTGGAAAAAATGGTTCGAGCCCATTGCATATCCCAGATAGGTAGATTCCGACCGACTTTGGTTTGATGTGGTGACACATGTAGACAGTAAATAGAGAGAGCGTATCAGGTGTTGGTTCGAGAGGAAAGTTGTGGATGCGAATGAAGTTCAGGTAAGAGTTTAAGGCCGATCCGTAATTTTTCCAAGTCCTGTTGCCTATAGCACAACCCAGGGCTATGGAGCGTTCACGAACAAGCCGCTCCCGAGACCACGCTTGCCTGTTAGGTTGGCGTGATCTAACACCAGACGAGATCATTTTTTTACTGCCCCCAGCAGATCACGAGGGGGTTCAAAGGGGGAGATATCCAAGAAGGAGTCGCATTTCAATGCATCGTCAAAGCGGCCCCTGGAAAGATGGTCGGCAATGATGTTGTCGGTACCAGGCACATGGAGGACACGAATTTTGTGCGAGAACTTGATCATGATGTCGGCGACTTCGCGGAGGAGTCGGTTGTACATGGGTAAGGCATGGAAGGAGTTGAATATTTTAACGGTGTTTTCGTTGTCGGTGTAGACAACAATTTTCGAAGGACTGGTTAAAATTTTTGCAGCATCCAAGAGAGCGCATACGACGCAGAGTGACTCAAAAAAGAATATGAGAGACTGTGGTGTATCGGTGGCAAGGTCACAATAGAATCCCATACTGGTATCCGGATAGTAGAAAGCCATCGCAGATAGAGACGCATCACAATAAATCAGCTGGTCAGCATCGGAGATGTCCCAGACCTGAGACTCGATCAAGTACAGTCCTGTAGCGTTGTCCAGATGATCAGCGGCCCAGTTCAAATCAGAACGAATGGCCTGGTTACACCAGATATGGGCACTGGGGGGTTTGTTGATTGCTGCTGTGATTTTGGGATAGACGTTCCCAAGGCATGGTCGCAGTAAGGGGAAAACATTGAAAGACCAATTCGTCCAGCCGGCCAGACGCTGCCAATCGCGAAGAGTAAAGTACCTGGACTTCTTACCTTCACGATTTGCAAAGCGGCGGAGCTCAGCAATGAGGTCCAATCGAGCCTGGTCCGGTAAAGTAAGTGTCATAGCGTTAGGGTCGACAAGAATACCGATGATTAATAGTGGAGAGCCATGAAGCTGTTTGGACTGCTTGTGGGGGATGCCTAACTTGTCCCAAAGAGACAGTAGACGGAACTGTTTGAGGGGCATGTCTGCATCGTATGGTTCATACCGAACGAGGCTGTTGGGGTCATCCTCACCGAACGAATCGTCGTTGAAGACAAAAAGGTCAGGAATGAGTTCCACCTCAACCGCAATCCAGGTGACAAGACTGTTGACTGATCCCCAGTTGTTAAAGGAGCTCCTCCCACCGAAAGCATTATTTCGATCGACGTGTCGCTCTCCGTCTATGGTATTTATTTGCTTGATTTGCCACAGAGGGTGGACAGGAATCAAACGATATGCTTCAGCGACGTCTGACTTGAACAGTGTAAGTGGTGAAGACGAAGATCGACGGATGTTGAGTAGGTGTTGTCCCAGATGGGACATGTTGTCCAGTGGCATGCCGGCGATGTCGCTGTGCCGTATCATGGAGTTTAAGGAAAACTCTCCTCGAGACTGGTCGGTTACCATGCGCAATCCAGAGCCTTTGTCTTTGGGAACCGCGTGGATGGGCATCGAATACATACCGGGTAGCAAGTCCGTCCCAAAAGAGAGGGAGAACCGCCCCTTGGTGATTTCAATGTCTCGCTGACTGCGGAGAAAAGCCGCCTCGAGCGGGTCCGTTGGAGTACCTAGTGCCATATCGTACTGATCAGGGTATACACCAGGGTCTGGGTTTGCGAACGGCCAGAAACCTTCACGTAAGCCCCGAATGACAGAGCGAACGAACGGTTGGTTTGGGTGGGAGACCAACATTGATTCAAAGACGTCTACGTTGATGGGGGTAACGATGTCGAAGAGATGAGGGTTGTCGCGAATCGTACGGTTGGTAACGGGGTCGTCCAAAATATGTTGAGGGGGAGAAGGGAGAGGTGCTGCAGTCTCAGACCAGGATTTCAGAGTATGAGGGGGGGGAAGGAGGACGTCCCAATTATTATATCGCATGTACTTGGGCCGCATGCCAAACGAAACAGATGCCCTAGATGACTGCAGTGCAGGATTGGCTCCCATGGGTTGTCGAGGCGCATTTGGAACAGGCATGTTTGTACCTACAGTCGGCCTTAGCTTTGGCGCATCCACCTGCGGTGTTGAACTTGTTGCAAGTGCTACCCCCAGAGGTTTTGGACGGTCCGGACTTGCGGTTATGACGATCTGCTTCGATACCGTCGGGCATGAGGATGGCAGAGGCAAGGCGAGAGAATTTGTGGACATCTGTAAGGCGGTCTCTCTGGCCCCCACCGACATGTGCTCGGACAGCTTTGTCGAAGAGGAGCACCCGGGAGTGGGAGGCAAGGACGCGGGATGCGAAAAGACTTTCGATATATTCCCCATAGTCTCTGAGTTCCTCTTCGCGATGTTCGAAAGCGAAGCGTGTTGCTTTCGCGGAGGCGTTCCAGGCGGAGATCCACTGGCCGCTCGTTTCAACTTTGCGTACAGGATCGGATCTTCCAAGACTGATCTGCAAGTTGCCAATGCGTCCTCGATTCTCTGTAGGGGTGCTGACAAGATGGAGGGAGGAGAGGACGACATTGAGATCGACGGGCTCTCCTTTAATGATTTTTGTCCATTCAGTGGTAGGGAAACCTGAAGGAGCGGATTGGGCTGTGATGATGTTACGGAGGACCTTGGTGTGGTCTCGGGAGTAGAGATCGAGGAGCTGACGAGTTTTTTCAGCTGAGGGGTCACCAAGGGTACGAGCAAGTTGTTCCTTGCGAAACCAGGGAAGTTGACGCTCGTCGAGCTGCCGTTTACGCTTTCTGTTTCCGTCGTCTGCAACAGATTCGGACCCGGACTCGGAGACGGAACCATCTGAACCTCGTTCAATGGATCGGACGAACTTGTTAATGTCCTGATCGATCTGATGAGGGGATTTGGTTCCATGTGGCTGTCCAGATGGAACAGCAGGTGTGGAGTTGAGCCTGAGTTCGCCATCAGAATGTCCCCGTTGAGTGAGGTCAACGGGATCTCGCTGCCCGACATGTTGTCCTCTCTCGGCGTCGAGTCGGTGCTGAGTGTCGATGTTATCAAGGTCTGTAAGGAATTGGGTAATTGATTTCTGGACGATGTCATCAGAGGACTTCGAGGAATCGAGGGTGCGAATGATGTGGAGTGTCGAAGCTTCTCTGGTTTGTTCTCCCCGTCTGAAGAGCTCAAGATGCTCGTCTGCCGCATCAATGATTCGTGACTCGATTCCAACGGAGGCCCTATCCGGTCCAATAGGGGTATCATTGGCACCAACATTCGTTCCAGTAATGTCGGTCTGACTCTCATGGATGACCCCTCCGGAGTGGAAAGTGATGGGGCGGTCGGAGGAAGACCTGGTGGAGGACTTCGCTTTCTTAGACGGTCCATGACTCATAACAACGGGTTGAAAAGGAGATCAACGAGTTTATTGGGAGTAAGGAAAGCGTAAGAGATGAGAAGAAATGGCCTGATGAGTGAACGAAATGGGTGTCCCGCGAATAATAGGAGATCTAGAAGCCAACTGAGCGACCAAGGTGGAAAGGAGTGATGACACTGTCCAATAGTAGGCAAAACCTAACGCCACTGAGGAGAGGGTTGGCGATGTGGTAAGATCTCCAACTGCGAAGTAAGTACTCACCTGAGGAGAGGGTTGGCGATGTGGTAAGATCTCAAGGGAGAGAGTCTTACCCTGCCGCCCTTTTTCCTCGGTGAGTTTGGCTATCACGTGGTGCATGGTCAGTGGCTTCGGATTTTCATTGAACTTGTTTAACGCTCTTTTTAAACTTGCTCAAAGACTAATGTATAACAGAAAAGCGCGTAAATATGTACAATTGCATTTTTGTGCGCTGTAAGTACGGGCATATTTATCATCGTGGAGACTTCCTGTCAAGTGGGCCCAAGTTGAGCTTGCACGATGTACCACAGAGGAAAGTATGTAGGTAGGTAGATAGGTAGATATAGTCGTTATGATAGGTAGATGACAAGGATCAGGTCTGAAGGGAGGGATAGTGGCGGTATGCAGGAGGTGTCGCAGAGGGGGGGTTAGTAAGTGAATAAAGGAGGGACAGGACGAGACGGGACAAATCGAGGTATCGCGTACAGAATAAGACTAAAGAGAGATTTAAGCGTAGGAGTGGGAGTAGAATGAAGGGGTGAGGAAAGGAAAGGATGGGATGGGCGCGCGCTGTGCGGCGGGTTGGGGTCGAGTGTTGACGTATGGGGTGGGAGGGAGCGGGGTCAAAGAGAGCAAGAAAAGAGAGGAGATGTATGGGCAGGATGGCCGCTACCGACATGAAAAGGGACATGGTGGGCAAAGCGGGAGAGGACAAAGGATACGACAAACGGAGAGAATGCGAGGAAGAGTCTAAGTAACGTTCCAGGGTATGTCGAGGGGGTCATGAACATGGGCGATGAAGTGAAGGAGGCTCAAGAGGCGTGTGTTCAACCTGCAGTAAAAAGCATCTTTCTGTTCTTTCGGCTTAGGCCGTGAAGTCCAGTTTCAGCGGCTTGATGCTCCCGCCGACGCCGGCCTCATCGTCCTGCTCACTCTCGCTGCCGCTGCCGCTCTCAGACCCGCTGAAAGTAACGCTACGCCCGCGCCCCCGGGCGCCCGCCCGGCCCCTTTCCTGCTCCTCCTTCCTACCCGCCTCTTCGCGCCCATATACCCTCCGGCCCTCCCTCCCGCGCATCTCCTCCTCCAGCGTCCTCCCCTTGCCCCTGCCCGTGCCCACTCCTTTACCAGCAGTAGGTGACCCCCTCCGGACCAACCGCGTGGTGGTGGTGGTCTTGCTCTTCCGTGGCGCAGCAGGCGGAAAGAGGAGCTTGGGCGGGCAGTGCGGCGCGGGCGAGTACTCCGGGTGCTCGATGGGGAGCTTGGACCGCGCAGACGGCGACTTGGGCCGCCCGTGCTCGTGGTCGTACAGCGGGTTTGGGAACGTACCGCGCACGCCTCGGCTATTTCGTTCAAAAACATCCATTCATTCCACTGTCAGCTTCGTTCGCAAAAGAAAAAAAAATTGGGGAAACGCACAAGACATATGTGACCGTGGGACGCTCCTGCAGCGACGTCGGCGTCTGCGGCTCCACGTTCGGGCTCGGTGTCGGGCTCGCGCTGTTATCCACCACGCCCCCGGCGTCCGGGGACACCAAGAACGGGTTGTTGGGCGAGTCGCGCATCGGGAAAATCCCCCTCAGCGTCGTGTCCCTCAGCTTTCGCTCGGGGGTCCGCGGAGGCGGGGTCAACGCTGGAGCAAAGCTCAATGCCACCTTGGTCTGTGTCTGAGTAGTGGCCTTGCGATTCGACGGGGGCGGCGACGCAGGCGCACTGCCAATGCTGCTCGTGCTCGCTGTTGCTGCGAGGCGACGGCGGTAGATCAGGGCAGGAGCCTTTGCCGGAGGCGATTTCGACTTCGACTTTGACGTGGCGCCGTCGTCGTTGTGGTCGTCCTCGACGTCGGGCGCGTCGCCGTCGGATTTACTCAGCCAAAACGCCTCCTCCTCCGCATCCAAATCCTTTCCCGTGCCCGTCCTCCGCTTCTTGTGGCTCTGCTTGCGCGTCGTCCGCCCCTCGCCATCGCTGCTATCGCGATCCGAACCGTTGTCGCCGTCAGAATCGGTATCAGTGTCGTATGTGCGTCTATGAGCACGCCCCTTGCGTTTGTGCTTCGTCCGTGGCGGCGTGGGCAGCGACGCTGTCGATGCTGAGCGCTTGAGCGGGCGCGCAGACGGCAAAGGAGGCAGGGCCACTGGTGACGAGTCGAGCATTACTTGCGATTTCGCGTCAGAGTCGATAGTGGTGTTTAATGGAATTATTGCAGAATTTTGGCTGGGTGATATCGTGGTTTGGGGTCTGGAGAGGGATGCAAGAAAGAAAAAAAGGGGCAATAAGGTGGGTGCGTAGCAACACTTGTCGTGGTTCAGAACAATGGACGTGGAGTCCTAACAGGCGCAAACACCGCCTGAGACCCTTTCTTGTCTCCCACGGAAAGCACAAAGCAGGCAGACAGCGGCTGGTATAGAGATTATGGAGAACAGCGTATCGATTGTAAATGCGATTGGGATACAAGGATGAGAATGAGACACAAAGACGAAGGACTGAGAGGAAACCAGATGAAAGAAGCGCTCGGCCACAGGGCGCTCACGAGAAGATCGCCTCTTCGGCCCAAGCCCCCCCAGCGCCCAACGAATACAACTCCTCATCCGTCTGCCCCCACGCACCACCACCACCACCGCCGCCGCCCTCATCTCGATTCTTCACAACCTTTCCTAAAAACTCCTTGCTGCGCTCCATCTCCTTCTCCAGCTGGCTCAGGAGCGCCCCCTGCACCTGCACGTCCGCAAGCACTGCGTCCACCTGTGCCTTCGTGAATGTCGGCGCGGGGTCGGAGAACGTCACGGAGCCGTCGGCCGAGATTTGGGCTGCGACATCGCCTGCTTCGATCTGTGGGGAATGGGGGCGGCGGGGTCAGCGTATGAATTTAGCTAGTGTTAGTTGAATAGGATGTGTGCTGACCATGTCGAGCAAGAGATCCCGCACGTCCTCCTCGTGCTCAATACCGACTGCACGCCCGATGTCAGCAAGGTTGAGTGTGATGTACGTCGCGGTGAGCTTCTTGAGTGCCCAGCGCGGTGCGCGCACGAGAGCCTGGTTCAGGAGGCCGGTGTTCTTCTCCTGTAGCGCGAAGGGAGGGCGATGTCAGTAAGGCACGGATGGAGGGCGGCGGGACGATACGCACGGTAGCAAACAGTTGCGCCTCGCGCTGCAGCACCTCCTGCAACACAGCGACATTGTGTGGGTACGCATTGATGAACGCGTCGTACGGTGTGCTCTTCAGGAGGCGCACAAGGAGGTGATGCGTGTACTTCGGGAGCGGCGCGACCTGCCCATGCCAAGATCAACGCCGGTGAAGATACACACATACATAAATGAATGAATGAATGAATGAAAACGCAAACACGCGTGGTGCGCACCTTTCCGCCGGAGATCAGCTGTACGAGCCTCAGCTTCTTAAGTGCCTCCAGTTGGAGCGCGGCGGGCACGACCCCGGGCGCGCTGACGGCGATCTCGAAGTACTCCTCGGCCGGTTTCCACAGCTTGAGCGTGGCGAGCGCGATGCCGCCGAGATAGTGGTACGTGAGGTTGTCGTTGTACGTGAGCTCTGGGGAGAGCGTGAGGTCTATGGCGGTTATGGGTGTGCGGAGAAGCGGGAGGAGGAGCGTCGGAAGGGAGGCTTTTATGCAGGTCTGGGAGGTAAGGGAGAATGGTGAATGGCGAATGGGAGGGAGAGGGGGGTGGACGTACGAGCGCGAAGATGGGGTGGAGCGTGGTGAGGTACGACGCGTCGGGCGGGTAGCGCGATACGAGGTCGGAAAGAGGCTGCAACGCTGCCTTGGGCTGCGGGCACACATCCAAGCCGTTAGCCTTGTCCTGGTAAATACACAAGGGTCATGGGTACACGTACATTAGATATCGCACCTGCGAGGTTGACGATGCCCTTCGCTAGAGCCGTGACTATCATGAAGAAAGCCGAACGTGAGTCGTTGTAGCAGGGAGAGGATGATGCAAGGGCATACGCACCCCGATCGGGCGCAAGCCGCGCGTGTTCTGGGATGAACGTGCGGCAGAACGCCTGGACGAGTGGCCAGGGCGGCGGTGGGGACCCCGTGCTGAGTGTGGTCAGACGTGCTGCACTACATCATATTCAGAGACGTCAATTACACACGCACACGGATGCCGTCCACCTACGACAAGACAAAGGCACTTACAGGATATACAGCACCCCGAGCGTGTTCTCACGGACATCGAGCACGGAAAGCGGGTCCTGCCCGGATCCGAGGGCGCTCGCGAGGATGGTGTCGCGTGATTCCCTGGGGATGGCGTTGCGCAGGAAGTGGTTGAGCGCGGTGGGCTTGTTTGAGGTCGTGATCTGTGTGAGGATGCTGTCGAGCGATTCCGGAACGGATTGCGGCGCCATCGTCGTTTGTCGTCTATGAGTCGGTATAGCAGATTAATGATATCGGTAGAGGTACTAGAAACTTCAAAGAACGTTAGATTTCGGTAGGTAGCATGGAGAATGACATTGATGTGTGGCGTGCCCTCTCCTGCCCCGATCCTAGGAAAGAGAGCCCGATATACAGAAAGTGACTCACATGGTGCAGCCGCAGTCGTTCACTTCTACACTCCTTCTCAAAGCTTCTTTCCGGAAAAGATCTTGCAGACAGTCGTGTCTAGATATGCCCATGATAGATTCAGACAACGCACATCACCGCATCAATCACCCCCCAGCACCAAAGGCGCGGCCACCCATGCTCAAAGCAGTCTGCGCCACACGCGAAAACACCCAACCCGATGTCTCGATCTACAGGCTGGGAATGGCAATGCAGAGATCTACTCACCGTGTCCCTGGGAACGTGAGCGTTTTTTATGCCGGGCTTGACGGACGGTCCTGGCGCGATTCCCTTCAAAATGCTTTATTACCGCAGTCTAATGGCTCTTGCCAGCCTTAGGAGAAGCCTGTGAGGATGAGAAGCAAACTGGCGGTTGGAGAGAGCAGTGACGGTCACGACTCACGGTGCACGGAAGCGAAATCTGATCACGAGGCAACTCCGGAGCGCGACAAAGTTCCGAGGAAAGCAATTCCTTTTCCTCCTCCATCACCATGGCCACCATCCTGGTCCTGGGATCGGCTACAATTTCCATTCTTGAAGGTGTTATACTTAGTGTTGCCGGAAAGCCAAAGGCTTTAAGATGTAAAGTACGCCTTAAAGTGCTTTATGCCCATATGCGGCACTTTAAAGCGCTTTAAAGAACCTTAAGATCGTGCCGGGTCCAGCCGGTGCACCAATTGAGACACATCGCGATGGCTGAGTGATGGCTGAGTGATGAGATTGTGCTCAGCACTGCCCAAGGTTACCTGCTCTCTCCTGCCGAATTTCTCTGTCAGAAGGCTCTTTGCTTTGCTACTTATCTCTTCTGTATATTGGCCTCCTGTTCCTTACCAGTCCCCATAGGAATATTGGAAATGTAACATAGCTCTGAACTTTCTACCCTGGTCCCTCATATCCAATTATTAGTTTAGAGTATTCTACATCATGATATAATTTTCATGAGCTTTGACCTTTATCACGCAGAATCTAGCAAGTACTTTGCCGAAGGTCCCATTGAGCCTCTGGAAATTGGAAACCACGTGTACTAAATACTATGTAAGGAAAATGATCAAAAACTTCAAAGCCCCTTAAAGCCCCTTAAAGCCGGCGATATCAGCTTTAACGCGGCTTGGACTTTGCTTTCCGGCAACACTA
>JABCKJ010000252.1:0-32169 GCA_018850815.1 Asterophora lycoperdoides
ACGATACATACCCGGGCAAGTTTCATGTCGACTGGGCATATCCCGCTCCTGTCGATTTTGTGGACATCACCTCAGCCAATGAGTCTGTCAAGCGGTGGGTTGACCGCAGCCTGGATCAATCATCGCTGGGGAGCCACCGAGAATGGCTGTGGAATTACGACTCGGGGGGAGGAAGAGGATTGATGAATACGTTGCTTTCGTCTGCCAGGTGACATAAGGTATTCAAATATGTAAAACATAGCTAGGGAAAAAAAAAACAACGAATGGATAGGAATGATGGAAAGAATTCCATTCAAAACAAGAAATTAGAACGAAAATTATGAAATGCAAGTTGCAACGAACAGATTCTTGTTCAAGTCGATTTCAACATATGTAGGAAGTGTATTGTATTTATGTTAGCTATGTAAAATACGCTCGTACATGCTGCACGCATCTATCCTCCTTTCCCCGATCCACCATCCAGATGTGAGGATGATGTCGCGAATATAGGGGACCGATCGAAGAGCAAGGCGAACGAAGCCTTGTACAAGTCCACAACAGCGCCCACAATAGAAGCTCACAAATGTCCAAAAAGATAATTTATTGGCAGCACTTGCACCCAGAGAGATGTAAAAAACGAAAGGATATACAGGCGAACACGACAAGTCACAGACTAAGAAGATGCAAGTCCACGAAAGTTTATCCATCACCGATGTGAGTTGCTCTGCGCCCCCTTTCCCCGATCCATCATCCACAGATGTAAGAATGATGTCGTGAATATAGAGGCGGATAAGAAGTGAAGAAGGAACAGACACGAAAGATAAAAGCGGAATTGGCACCGACGAGCGCACTTTGGGTATACCTCAAGTATGGATAGTGTATTCAGGTGTACATGGATACAATGGAATCGCGACCTCACACTCAAGCCCTGAGCTGATTGCGAAGGTTCTGCTCGAGGGGGCCCTTAGGCCGGATGTACTGGAGGTAGGCACCGTCCCTGGAGATTGAAAAGTGATGAGGAACATAATTGGGCGAGGACAAGAAGGTAAAACGCACTGGAGGACCCGCTTCTCCGCCTTGAGCTTGAGATATTCCTCCTTGTTCACGCTTGTGAAGCCCCACTTCTTCGAGATGATGATCTTCTGGCGACCAGGGAACTTGTAGCGCGCACGGCGGAGGGCCTCCATGACGACGGCGGAGTTGCTCTCCTTTGTGCGGACGGAGAGAATAACCTGGCCGATGTTCACACGGGCGACGGTGCCGTAGGGCTTGCCCCAGGCGCCACGCATACCGGTCTGCAGCCTGAAGAAGATTTAGGGAGAGAGATCAATAAAATAGGAGAAAGATGACGCACCTATCAGCACCGGCACATGACAACATCTTGTTGATACGGATGACGTGGAAGGGGTGGGCGCGGACACGGAGATGGAAGGAGTCCTTTCCGGAGGTCTTGGTGATGTATTTGTTGGCGCAAATACGGGCGGCCTCAAGGGCCTCACTTGAGAGCTGCTCGTACTCGTCGGAGACCAGGTGGGCGCAGAAGGGGAATTCGTCAACGTTTGCACGCTTGCGGCCAAGATCGAAAATACGAATCTATCCGTAGCATGTTACGAGAAGGAGTAAATGTCTTGGAACAAAAACCGACCTTGGGGTCGGGGACACCCCGGTTGTACCTCGACTTGGGGTACGGCTTGTTCTTGCAGTAGCGGTAGCAGCGAGCGGGACGGCGACCCATTGTAGTGTCTGTAATACGATCAGCACTGCGCCCTTATCGCCAAAGAGAGCCGTCTGCGAATCCTGGTCCCAAAACGTCATCCAAGCTCCAATCCTCCCATCCAGCTCCCTTCTGACCCCTCCAACATGATTCCAGCACTCATTCCAACGTACTGACAGCAGGGACGCAGAAAACGGTCTAATCGGACGGCAGTGGAGCATACTCACAGTATGGGGGCTGTTTGATGGACGGGGAAACCAGCTGAGAGCCCTTTTGTACGGGCTTTTGAGGATGACTAACCCCGCTCAATAGGCAGATGAGTAAGATGCTGATTTGTAACTCCGCTGCGGAGCAGCCCGACGGCCCCGACCTTAGACTTGACTCCCTCTTGGCATGGGCTCCCATTCGAGACGATTTGTCCTTTGGACAGGCTGTGTTTCCTTCCAGCCGTTTCTCTCGAATTTTACGACTGATTTGTGAGCGACCAGCCTGTGCGAGGATGTAATATTTGGCAATGTCTTGCACAACAAATATCCTATTTCAACCTCCGCGATTGCCAAGTCTTAAGTAGTACTCTCTCTCGTCGCTCAGCAGGTCTTCGTAAGGGTTGCAAGGTACAGACTATGGTTGTTTCTTCCACATGTTGGTTCGTGCAATGATATTCTTCTAGCTTTCCCTATTCTCCAGTCATCTCAAGCACCTGAAATGGCGACATACAGTGGCTTCTGTCGCCATCTTGATTCTTCATCATGATTCATCCACCGTCGACAGCACCGTCCATATCCGTACTCATAGATGCATCGTAGTCGCGTCAACAGCGCGTGTCTTTCCATTCACTCTTGGAGCGCATGTCCTATACCACCCCCATACTGAGCACACTTCTCTAACAAATATTTGTATTGAGGATGGCATCGCCCCTCTCGTGTGTATAGGCTCCCACCATGCTGTGCCCCGAGAGCTCGCACGCAGCCCATGTCCGAGGTCATTAGCAAGGGTTCCGGGGTGTCCGAGGCTGGTTGTAATGTAAGTCGCGTGTCGATACCTACGGTAACCTACCTACCTACTCACATTCCTCGCGACAAGACTGGCAATATTTAGGTGATACTTTCACCATGCCGTTTGACCGTACTTCTCATAGTCTCTCTCAAGATTTCCCTGATTTCCCGACCAACTTTTGTGACTCGTGTATGTTTCTCCACGACTACGTACCTACCCGCATTTCTTCAAGTGCGATCACGATCTGTCCTAGTGACCTATACGAAAACATCGTCCTCTCTGGAGGAACCACCATGTTCCATGGTGTCGCTGATCATAAGCCCAAGGAAATGATTGGGAAATGCCTGCACTTTCCCCGCACCATGAGGATGCACGGCAGACGGATGCTTGCAGCTTTCGTTCAGTGCGTACTTTAGGTGAAAGCTATTGCAACATATGTCTGGATTGAGGGATACATATTGGCGTCTCTCAGGGTGTACAAGCAAGTGCCCGACGAGTCGTGCCCTCGAATTTTTCATACCATTGGGTATTATTTATTGTGGCGCAGGGCTGAATTGGCTTTGACTGACTAATCGCCCCAGCGTTTTCTCAGGATTGAAGTGGAACCTGCGGTGGGTGTCTTTAGGGTTCCGCAAAGACACTTCCTCTACCCGCTCTGCTTTTACGTGAGGTTATTTTCTCCATTTTCTCCGTAGTCCTTTTCAGATCCTCTAGAAATGAGGGTCTTGGAACAATCCTACAACCCAACTTTGAGCCTGGAATCCTTCGTGCTCAAAAACTTCTTGAATTGTAGCAACTTGGCTCTGGACTGCTCGCTCTCGCACAGAGTGCTCATCCGGAACCCAGGGATGCCGATCCGGGAATGGCAATAGCTATGGTGACAACTTCTGTCCGAGACTTTCTCCTTTGTTTTTTAAGCAGAAGAACCGGCTTCGGCATTTCATGTTTATTCGCCCATCTACCAGTACCTAGCGCGCGCTGTACATAGAGGGCATGTAAAGTTGTAAACCACGCTAGTATGTAAGGCGCTGACAAATCGGCACACTCACGAATGCTCCGGGTAATGCCGGCGTGACTGAAGTTTACCATCACTCCGTTTTTTGGTTTACGCACCAAGACTTGTAGCAACATGTCCTTCCTTCGTCTGGCCGCCCGCTCTTCTAATCTCCCTCGTTTCGCCTGGACCGCCTCTCGCGTCCAGCGCCCCGTCGTCCAGCGCGCGGCCTTCTCAGCAGCGGCAGGCCTGTCGCGGGATGTCATCCAGTCGCGTGTCCTTGAGGTGCTGAAGGGTTTCGAGAAGGTGGATCCTGCAAAGGTAAGTAGTTGGAATGGGCTTTCACGGGGCATCCTTGGCTGAGGTAGCGGGGACACAGCTCTCCGTGACGTCGTCGTTCTCCAACGACCTTGGTCTCGACAGCCTGGATGCCGTGGAAGTCGTCATGGCAGTTGAGGAGGTACGACATACTTGCCATAAACTCCTGAACTTAGTTGAACTATTTGGACTACTAGGAGTTCGCAATTGAGATTCCGGACGCCGAGGCGGATGAGATTCAGACAGTCCAGCAAGGTACGTGGGGCGTTCACATTGTCCAGCCCGCATTCTCATGATACGTCTCTTCGCCAGCAATTGACTACATTGCGAAGACTCCGGAAGGTTCGTACATCGTAGTCCTGAAATGTATTCTTGACTAACGCATTGTACAACAGCTCACTAAAATCATGTTGTCTTTATACTACACATACCAATCTATTTTCTTCTACACACTACCATTGATGTGAATTCAAGGCTCTACTCGCCGGTTGCGAGAAACCTCGTCGAACGCTGCCGGCTCCGGGCTGGTCTAGGATAGGCCAGTCCCTCGGTGAGTCTTTGAAGGTCTGGATGAGGTCAGGACGAGTGAGATTTCGCACCACCCTTTTGCCACCCTCTCCTTGTAGGTGTAAAGAAAGTCGTAGTTCAGATTGCACCCAACCTTGCGCAGTCAAATACCGTTCCTCCAGTCCTTACTTCGTGAGCATTCATCGATGTCTGTAATACATTCGACTTTTATTTATCGTTCAATCAACTTCACAAGTCGTGTTCGTAATTATTAAAACGGTTCTTTAATGCTGTATGAAAAACTGCGGGAGGTGAAATAAGAGAGGAAATCATATGATAATGTACATTAGGTCCAAGACTGCTTCCAAGTAGCTGAGTTTAAGAAGAACTGGTGGGCGTTGGAGTAATGAAGGTAGTCACGGTCGTAGGGGCACGGGTAGTGGTGGTGCTGCCTCCTCCGCCGCCTTCTCCGCCAGTGGAGTTAGAGGTGGTGTTGAAGTGGTGGGAGAGATTGAGGTAGGTTGGGCCAGCGACAGTGGTGTTGTCATTAGCGACGCTGCTGCTGTTCGTGACAGCGGTGTAGACAATGCCAGTGAGGTTGTTCGGGACCGTGGCGGTGTCGTTATTGAGTGGCACAAAGGTCTGGTTCAATCCCTGGAAGAACACAGCGAAGAGCGGAGTGCCAGTGCTGCTAGAGGTCGAGTTGCTGAATGTGTACGTAGCGTTCTCGCCTGCAGCCGCCGGTGAGACGGTCAAGCTCGGGGCTGGCGGGAAAGCAGTGCCGGTTCCTGGGGGGCAGGAAGTGGTGTACGGAGCCAGGAGCGTTTGGACTTGCTCTGGCGTCTGGGGGGTCTGCAGGAATGATTGTGCGTCAGCAGGGTGACCAGAAGGGCCAAAGCCGGAGAGACTTACATCGAATGCACCGTCCCATGGTTCAACTCCATTGACAGCAGATGACACCCAGCTGGCGGATCGTGCGTTGTTAGAAAGGATACTCGCAGCGGTGGTCGCAGAGGTTCCATTCGTAATATTCGGGGCCGCGCCAATGTAAGCGGCGGTTCCTAAGCGAGGCTCTGAGTCTGCGCAAGAAGATCTGATGACAGACACCACTCACCGACATCTTCGAGGACCTGACTGAGGTTGGTGAACGCCGAAATGCTGGAGAATGTGCTGGAAGAGATGGCATGAGTTGGTCAATTGACCAGAAACAAACGCGTCATACAAATTATAGGTGCATGGCCCTGTAGCATTAGCACCGAGCGTTTGATTGAGGAGCGCGTTTTGGGCCTGCTTGTTTTGACTGATCTGAACGAAGCCGTTCCGGATGCCTGGCCCGTAGGTAGCATTGAAATCCGAGTCGCTGAACTGCGAGAGCCCCTGGTTATACAACGCCTCTTGAGCTCTTCCAAGTTGAAGAGCATAGTTCAAAAAGTCGTTGTCTAGCATTTGTACCAAATAAAGAGGTTAGACGTTGATGAGACAGAGGAAAACCCGACGCGTACCGTTGGCAGTGCCACTGGATGGCGTGGAAGGATCATCTTCATACTTGGCGGGATTCGCGTTTGCGACGAGGACAGGTAGAGCGAGGAGAGCGTAAGAAAGTTTCATGGTCAGTGGTGAAAGGCGAAGTGTACTCGCAGCGCAGGCTCCAGCCTTATATACCTCTTTCGTAAGACTGGAGCGATGACGATGAAAGCATGACCTTTACGAGACATAGTTTTTATAGCCAGCATCGCGATAAAACGGAGGGAAAGGACAGCGTTTTCGAGGCCTGGGATGAACACGAAGCTAATGAGAAAAAAATGCCCGCTCAGACGACGAGTGTGGGCCCCTATAACGTCCCGTCGTGATACGGCCTGAGTCTGAGGAAGTGAGCCACAGACCTTGGCATGACCGCGGGTGTTGGTCAGTGTGGCGCCGGTGAATCGCTCAACCCGAGCCGGTTTCAATTTGCATGCGTGGAAGGAATGGGCCTAAACAGTGAAGCGGCATATCCGCAAGGAGCACAAATGGGATCTCAACAGACGAGGGACAAGGACAGGGCAGCAATCACAGAGACAGCCATTCAAGTTGCCCAACCAGCCCGGATTGGTAGCCGAGTTTCGTTTCCAATGCCTTCGTTCACGGCAAACGTGATTCTAACGCTAACGATATCTAGCCAATCCGCGTCCATAAATCATCCGATACCAGCGCCTTTCTCTCGAAGGTCTAAGAGCACCCCGCCCAGGCAGTGATACGGCCTTTACAAATCAGCATGTGCCTCTAAGTTTCGAACTTCAGTGGTTCAAAAAAAATCACAAAGAGCACTAACGGGTACATCGTGACGCTATGACAGCGAGTTGGCTATGCAAGGCAGAAAAAAATGAGAAAGCACTGATGTAGAGAGAATGAGAATGCCAACGAAACGGAACAACCTCGGGCCGCGTCAAGGCGCAGATACGGATATCCGAAGCCTGCGTAGGTTGAACCAAAGTATCTACGTCTGGCTTTGGGAGACTAGGCGTATTCCGATTCCGACCGAGTTTTTCCCGTTTCCGTTTCTCGTTCATGGGTTCATGATCACCATCATCATCAGAAACATAGACTCGCCAGTTGCTCGCTAGAAAAGTGTTGAACAGCTGGTCCAAATGCCATACGTCGACGAGCACGCGCCTCCACTCGCCTAACGGAGGCGTACGGAGACTGAACTTTGAAGGGCCCCAGACAACCCCGAGAGGCGCTTAATGCAGATCCTCATGTCGACGCACGTGGCGGAGGCGTCCAGTGACCTCAGTCTGGCCCCAAGGTCTAAAAATAGAGACTGTTTGCGTTGTTCGGCGGCCCATTGACTGATTGGCACGTTCAACCGATGGCTGCAACGAAAGTACCATGGATCGCACATGGCGTTCTACGAGTCTTCGGTACCTTGTAAGCACAGTGCTCGCGTGCTTCAGTGCTCTTTTGGCGCAAAGTCATCGCTTGGTGCGTTCCCAGGTCGCATCCAGCCTTCCACTCACCGGACGCAAATGGCTATACACATGTGAGCGCGAGCAATGTGGCGACCCCACTGGGTTTGGCTAAGCGCGCCAATGAATTTGGTTGTTCGCAGAAAAGTGGCGGGAGGACCGCATGCACTGCTCGATGATTTTACATACTCCCACTTTTCATTTTTTTGGCGCGACGTATAAATGGACGAGCATATCACAATCTATGTCGACTCAACAGCCTCGTCTAGTCAAGCTTTCTCTCTCTAGCATGCTCTCCCTTCGCTCCGCGGTCCTGCTCTCCCTTTCTATCGCGTCCACTTCGCTGGCTGCGATCACCCCCGGCTTCCCGTATGGCACCCAAAAAGTTCGAGGTGTTAATCTCGGTGGATGGCTCGTTCTCGAGGTATGCAACGGCGTCACAGTACATTCCATCCCGTCTCAATTCAGTCGCCTTGTAGCCCTGGATTACACCCTCCCTGTTCGACAACACCGGTGATGCGCGCATTGTAGACGAATACACTTTTGGCCAGTATCAGGACCGTACCAGGGCCCTCAACACCCTCAGAAACCATTGGGATACATTCATCACCGAGAACGATTTCCGTGATATTGCAGCAGCTGGGTACTATGATCTATCCATGATCTCCCCGCATAGTTTTAACCCGTTATCTCTAGACTCAACCATGTCCGCATTCCGATTGGCTTTTGGGCATATGAAGTCAACGGTGGCGAGCCCTACATACAAGGCCAACTTCCTTATCTTCAGAAGGCAATTGACTGGGCTGCGAAATATAACCTGAAGGTCATTGTTGATCTCCATGGTACGTTCCCTCGCCCACTGGAACATTATATACCGCTCATCGTGCATTTAATACACAGGCGCACCCGGAAGCCAGAACGGGTTTGTGTACTCGGCGTATTCTCTTAATGCGTCTAACTAACTATGCATTCCCCAGATTTGATAACTCCGGGCTAAAGACCTCAAACCCGTGAGTGTCATCTACCCATGGCCTTAACCATCATACTCATATACGCTACCCAGGTCCTGGCATACGTCGCCATCTAACATCGCCCGCACCAATGCGGTCATCAAGACGATCGCCAACAACTACAAGGACCAGACCAACACTGTTTCGGCCATTGCTCCTTTGAATGAGTAAGAATCCCGTCTCCCGATTTTATCTTAACCGATGCTGACGATGAACAGACCCGCAGGCTTCCTTGGAGGCAATATCCTGAGCGTCACGAGACAGGTTTGTCTTCGCCCTTGCTTGTCTGTGAATGGCACACTGACAGAGAAGTAGTACTGGCTGGACAGCTACGGCAACATTCGGTACGTCTCTCCTTTCGTCAGACATGATCCATGCAGTGCTGATGTCGAATCGACTCAATGTAGCTACCCGTACGGCAGTGACAGGCAGAGCAACACTGTCGTCGTGATCCACGACGCATTCCAGGGCGTCAACTACTGGAAGGGATTCCTCGCCCCCCCGCAATACGACGGTGTCGTCCTCGACACTCACATCTACCAAATGTTCTCTCCCGCTGTATGTACTTTGCACAAACCCGCGACAACTGATACTGACCATGCACCCCTCCCTGCCGTCAGGAGAACGCAAGAACCGACGCACAACACATCCAGAATGCTTGTTCCAGGGCTTCCGAGCTGGCGAACTCAAGCTTGTGGGTCGTCGTCGGCGAATGGACACCCGGCGCCACCGACTGCGCCAAATACCTCAACGGCCGTGGCGTCGGCTCGCGCTACGACGGCACCTACCCTGGCACCTCCCGCATCGGCAGCTGTGTGGGCAAGACCGGAAAGGCATCGACCTTCAGCCAGCAGTACAAGGACTTCCTCAGGCAGTACTGGGAGGCTCAGACCAGCACGTACGAGAAGGGTCAAGGTTGGATCCAGTGGACCTGGAAGGCCGAGATCGCAGACGAGTGGTCGTACCAGGCTGGTTTGGCCAACGGATGGATTCCCAGGAACCCGACCACTCGCGCATACCCCAACGTTTGCGGATGAGTGACCGTGTGGTTCGGCACCCCCCACATTTCCACCCTGACATTACAATTTACATTGTGCTTCGGAGCACTTTGGTACTATCCTCTCTCTTTCGATTCCACTCGACTCATCGCTATGTACTCACTGTAACTTTATTCCAGTCAACTTATTTTTTCTTACAATTTCAATTTCAAGGCGCTCGTACGTTGATCTAGATTACGAAAGTTGACCTGCGATGCATCAAGTGCTTGTGTGGCGTTTAAGATATCGATAACGCAGCTTCCGAATTATTTGCCCCATCGACTTTCCTTCCTTCCGCCGCTTCCCAAATCAGAACCATACGGCTGGAACCGGCTCTTCCTACCCACCGCCGTCCCAACTTCAGGCGCTGGCTCCCTTTCCTTGCCCTTTTTCGTAGAGGAAGTGGATGTGAAGCTGATCTGACTCCGCTTCCCTGAGGCCTGGGACGCGGCTTGCTGCTCCGAGCGTAGTTTCTGGTATTGGGCTATGGGTCCTCAGAGGGGTGACCCGCAGGCATAGAAACGCGTGTGGAGGAAAAGGGATGAGGATCACGGAATGTATGAGCTATGATGTCCCAAGCAAGACAAGAGAGGCTGTACGTACCGATTCGGTCGGCAAACCACTCGGGCTGCAGATCATTGGGGTCCCAGATGTCGGGCGGAAAGTTAGTACTACGCTCGTCCACGTCAACGAACTCTACGAGTTTGGCGTAGAGGTGGGGGTTGCGGAAGGAGCGATTGGACATGAGGGAGTCGTTGAAGTGGCGTGGGTTGATTGGGTCGCGTTTGAGGGTGTGGAATTGTGCGAGCTTTGTCTGTGGACGATGAGAAGGGTTGAGATAAAAGGTGTGTGGACGCACGGCTATTGCAGGGTCTGGGGGCTCCGTCGACGCGGGTGGGATGCCCCAGTCATCAAGGCCAGGTATCGGTGGCGGGTGAAGGAGCGCACGTATCCGTGAAAGCTCATCCACGGGGCGTTCTGCGCCGGCCGGCGGTGTGTCGAGATCCATGGGCGATGGCGACGTGCGTAGCTGGTTAATGGTTGGCGGCGGCTTAACATCCTGGGTTACTTCGTCCGATATGTGCGCCCGCGTCGTGTGCTTGAGTGCCGCAGCAGGAGGTTTTCGTATTATGACCTGAGATTTCTGAAGCCGCCGCGCTGTTGTTGGATATCTGCGTTGAATATCCTGCACAAAATAATTGGAAACACATACGTTCTGAAGGTACATTGAGGCCAGACTTCAGTGGTTTATCCTAGCCGAACCAGAAATGACAGCCAGAAGAGAGGGAAACGGCCAAGACGGGTGAGAGAGTAAGAGTTTCTCACATGCGGGATAGCTTTGGACGTTGACGCTTCGTTGTCTGAGCCACTCTGTGAGTCGTCGTCGTATTCGACAAGCCCTGTGCGTCGTCAGATTGGTGCGAGCCCATCGTCACCGACGATGAACTGCTTACCGTGCATTTCTAGAGAGGGTGGTGGTGGTCAGGTGTGATCGTTGTTTGCGCGGGTAAATAATGCACTTTCTCTTCTTCCTCCATCTGCTGGTGTGCTGGACTTGGGGTGTGTTCGCCGTCGATGCGTCCCAGGAGGCTGCTGTTCGTGGATTTTTTGCCAATTCCACAACGAGCGGATCCAGCCACACGAACAACTGGGCCGTGTTAGTATGCGCGTCGAGATACTGGTTCAATTATCGGGTTCGTTTTCTTGACCTTACTCAAACACGTTTTCTTATACTGATTGTAGCATATGGCGAATGCACTTGGGATGTAAACGACAAGGACCACACCGCGGCAAATCCAGAACTGACGTGATATGCAGGTATCGAACGGTGAAACGCCTTGGGATACCAGACTCCAATATCATCCTCATGCTGGCGGACGACGCCTCCTGCAATTCGCGCAACAAGTTCCCCGGGAGTGTATATGCCAACCGAGGACGGAACCTGGATCTGTATGGCGGCAACATCGAAGTCGACTACCGGGGCTACGAGGTGACGGTGGAGAACTTTATCCGCGTTTTGACTGGTACGCTCGAGGCCTGTATCACTTTGCAGTAACAAAGTTCTTACTGTTCCAGGCCGCATGGAACCCTCCGTCCCACGATCGAAGCGCCTGCTGACTGACGAGCGTTCTAATATTTTCGTGTACATGACTGGGCACGGAGGAAACGAGTTTCTAAAATTCCAGGACAACGAGGAGATCAGCGCCCATGACATTGCCGATGCTTTTGAGCAAATGTATCAGAAGAAGCGGTGCGTGTGCCGCGCCAGTCTTCCCTTCTTCCACGCTGATTCTGGTTCGGTAGATACAACGAGATATTCTTTATGATCGACACATGCCAGGCGAATACGATGTACTCAAAGTTCTACTCCCCCAACATCCTCGCGACGGGCTCCTCCAACCTCGGCGAGAACTCATATTCCGTGCGTCCTCCTTCTGACCGTCAGAGCTCCACCACTTATGAATGTATTCCTGCAGTACGAAAATGATGCTGATATAGGCGTAGCCGTGATCGACGCCTACACACATTATGTTCTCGAGTACATGGAAGGCATCAATAAGACTTCCCACGCAACGATGGCCGACCTCTTTGGTAACTACAATGTAAATAAGATAGGCTCACACCCAGGCGTAAGGAGCGATTTGTTTGGGCGTGGCCTCAATGAAGCGAGGATCACGGACTTTTTTGGCGGGGTCAGCCAGGTTGAGGTTAGCCCTAACCCACCGCCGCAGGAGGATCAGGCTTCTTCGATTGAGAACCTGCAGGCGCCCGTGGATGAACAACAGCAACAAATGGTCCGGGCCTCGGCAGTGGCGTCGGCACACGCGAAGCTAGAGGATCGAATTTGGAGGCAGCTGAGGGCGTGGGGGTCTGTTGCGCTCGTGGGGTGCTTGGTTGGGTGGGTTGGACTGCGGAAATGATCTGTAAAAGCAATATGCCGCATATTAAATTATTTCTAAAACCTGCGTCCACCTTGAGGCTTAAGTGAAGCCTGCAATTGAAAGGAAGTCTGATTCCGAACTGGTGGCGCTGAGGATGTCCTGAGTGCGAAATTCACGAATTGGAAGATGAACAATGACATTACTGGACCGCTGTCCTTATCGCAAGTAAACGAGTGACCAGGTGCAGCTAGATTGGCAACCACTCTCTCTACTCGAGGCTCGCCCCTCGAGTAGACGTCTTAGTCGAGGAAGTCTAAGGTGCGGCGAGGATTAGAGTCGCCAGGGCCAAGAGTAGCTAAGATAAGATAAGATGGACAAGATCATTCATGCCTCCGGTCACTTTGCACTGGTCAGCGGTCGGCGTGTTCTTGGCGTTACCCCAGCCGTCAAACTGAAACGGGAGCTGCGGAAAGATGGCCGAAGCCTTTCTTTCCTCCTCCAAGTTCCTCAAGAATGTCCAACAAAGATTATTACGGTCCCTCGCCCATCGAACAGCCAGGAGCTGCGTACCACCAAGGTGGTCCCTATCGTTAGCGACCTTCATCTCTACTTTCTTTGCTTCCGCTTCTAACTTTCTGTAGAGCAGCAACCCCCGTATTACCCCCAAAGTCCCTACCAGGGACAACCGTACCAGGGACAACCGCAGCCTCAGGTGGTCTATGTCCAGCAGCCACCTCAGAAGGAGGAGTCGAATGCATGCTGTGGGTGTTGCGGACTGTATGTTGAATTTGCCTCCATTCACAACCGTCAAATGACACGTGGTCTTATTTTAGGCTTGCAGGATGCTTCGCTGGCCTCTTGTGTTGTCCATGCCTTGTATGCTGCTAAGATATCCGGGACAGTTTTCCCTCCCCCTCCTTCACGAAGACTTGATGAACAACTGGCACACGTGTAGGACCCCTGTAGATGCAAATAATAGGCCCTGTATTGCAAGAGCACGTGTATACTATGAACCATTGATTCAGGAAACGATGGACTGGTCATTGAACAAAATGAACGGAATCAATCAGCCATCTTGGATTTCGGGAGGGTACATTGTACAATATCCGGAGCCCTCAGTCCAGGATTTTACATTGCGTCGTGCTGTTGCGGATGTCAGAACCATACAATCACTCTATAGAAGGAGGTAACGTGCTAGTGGGGTAGGCGCCTGTACAACGTGAAATGCTACCAAGAAAAGGACTCAGATCATTCCCTTGAGGGATTCGCAGTGGGAAGTCATGAGAAAATATAAAGTCGAGTGGCTCTTCGAGAACATATGGGAGAATAGTTGAGGAAAATGAACTGGAGGTAATGTCTGAAGCTGGGTCGTCGGTAGCCTGCTCAGCTTTATGTAACGAATTGAATCTTGAAGTTGACGAACATACATACATAAGTTGATTGGAATAAATTTTAAGTACATGGCGGCTATGTATCGAGTATAGTCGAAAGAGGGCGATAGTATCAAACTGTGTAAGTACACTCAGCTGCCCCATTGCAAAAGAAACGGGGCAAGAATTCGAAATGAGGAGAGCCGAAAAACAAAATAGCGCTTATCCGCAAATGTTGGGGTATGCACGGGTAGTCGGGTTCCTGGGAATCCATCCGTTGGCCAAACCAGCCTGGTACGACCACTCGTCTGCGATCTCGGCCTTCCAGGTCCACTGGATCCAACCTTGACCCTTCTCGTACGTGCTGGTCTGAGCCTCCCAGTACTGCCTGAGGAAGTCCTTGTACTGCTGGCTGAAGGTCGATGCCTTTCCGGTCTTGCCCACACAGCTGCCGATGCGGGAGGTGCCAGGGTAGGTGCCGTCGTAGCGCGAGCCGACGCCACGGCCGTTGAGGTATTTGGCGCAGTCGGTGGCGCCGGGTGTCCATTCGCCGACGACGACCCACAAGCTTGAGTTCGCCAGCTCGGAAGCCCTGGAGCAGGCATTCTGGATGTGTTGTGCGTCGGTCCTTGCGTTCTCCTGAGGGGGAGAGGTGCAAAGTCAATATCAGTTGTTGAGGGTTTGCAAAGAGCACATACAGCAGGAGAGAACATTTGGTAGATGTGAGTGTCGAGGATGACACCATCATATTGCGGGGGGGCGAGGAATCCCCTCCAGTAATTGACGCCTTGGAATGCGTCGTGGATGATGACGACAGTGTTGCTTTGCCTGTCGCTGCCGTACGGGTAGCGAATGTTGCCATAGCTGTCCAGCCAGTACTATTTCTCTGTCAGTGTACCATTCGCGGACAATGTAGGGCGAATACGAACCTGTCTCGTCACGCTCAGGATGTTGCCTCCAAGGAAGCCTGCGGGTCTGTTCATCGTCAGCACCGGCCAGAATCAAATTGGAAGAAGGGTATCGTACTCATTCAAAGGAGCAATGGCCGCGACAGGGTTGGTCCGGTCCTTGTAGGCGTTAGCAATAGTCTTGATGACCGCATTGGTGCGGGCGACGTTAGACGGCGACGTATGCCAGGACCTTGAGTGGCAATATGAATAGGATGATTAAGACCGTGGGTAGATGACACTCACGGGTTCGAGGTCTTGCGCCCAGAGTTATCAAACCCGTTCTGGCTTCCGGGTGCGCCTGTATATTGGGTGCACGATGAGAGCTGTAAAATGTACCAACGGGCAAGGGAGCCGTACCATGGAGATCAACAATGACCTTCAGGTTATATTTCGCAGCCCAGCCGATTGCCCTCTCAAGGTACGGGAGCTGGCCTTGGATGTAGGGCTCGCCACCATTGACTTCATATGCCCAGAAGCCGATCGGAATGCGGACGTGGTTGAGTCTAGGAAGATCGAGTCATCAATTTGTGCTAACAAGCAAATGGATATATCATACCCAGCCGCCGCAATATCACGGAAATCATTCTCAGTGATGAAGGTCTCCCAATGGTTTCGGAGGGTGTTGAGGGCCCTGGTACGGTCCTGATACTGGCCAAAAGTGTATTCGTCTACAATGCGCGCATCACCGGTGTTGTCGAACAGGGAGGGTGTAATCCAGGGCTACAAGGCGACTGAATTGAGACGGGATGGAATGTACGGTGACGCTGTTGCATACCTCGAGAACGAGCCATCCACCGAGGTTAACACCTCGAACTTTTTGGGTGCCGTACGGGAAGCTGGGACTGATCGCAGCCAATGAAGTGGACGCGACGGAAAGACAGAGTAGGACCGCAGTGCGAAGGGAAAGCATGCTAGAGAGAGCTTGACTAGACGAGAGTGTTTAGTCTGAGTCGACATAGTGGTTTGCTGGTCCATTTATACGTCGCGCCAGAAAATGGAAAGTGGGAGTACGTAAAATTTATCGGCCAGTTCATGTGGTCCTCGAGCCAATTTTTTGCGAACAAGCTACGCGCTTGCACAAAGCCCCCCCGGGTCGCCATATTGCTTGCGCTCACATGCGTATACCTGTTTTGCGTCCACTGAGTGGAAGCGCCTTGGTAGGAACAGCTGGGGACGTGCCAAGTGATGACTGTGCACAACGAGAACATTGAACCACACGAAAGCTCTGCTTGCAGGGTGCGAAAATCCACGCTACTTTCTTCGGAGGCGTCAAACGTGACTATCAGGAACCAAAGAATGTAGCTTGAGGCTGTCAGCAGAGACCAGGGTGTCTCTTCTAGACAAGTCGGCAATGCAGGCACACACGACACCGAGGGCCAAGGGCCAGATTGAGGTCACTGGACGCCTCCCCCACGCGTCGATGTGAGGATTTGCATCAAGCGCCTCTCGGATTTTACTGGAGCCCCATCAGTCGCCGTGAGGCGCGTGGTCGTTGATGCGTATGCCATTTGGACCAGCTGTTCGTGATGTCAATATAATGATAACCTTACGCCGTTGGCCGTTACTGATGCCACAAACCAGCGGTAAACACGTGAGAGAGAGAGATGGGCCAAGGGCGGGGTTAGAGGTTACGATCCACGTTGAAATACACTTCTTTGGTGCGGCGGTAGTTCTCGAGCGCCTGACGTCTTTGATACTAGTGAGTGGTACTAGAACCTCGTATGCCGAAGCCCTATGTCCTGCATGTTGCATTAGCGTCGTACTGTCGGTCGATGAATGAATACCAGGTTTGCATTAATCGTAGAAGTCGGTGGCTTGCTTCCGAGGTCTTAAGAGGGTTTGACGCGTTGCCAGACTGATTCTAAGTCGACGCGGGAAATCTGTGCTATGCTATAATGATGTCTGTTATACGACAGACTTGCAATTTTAGCAGAGTTTTAGAGTGTTTGAGGAATGAGCATGTGAGCCATTGGCAGTGGAGAGGAATCTTCGGATTTCGGATCTTATTCCACCTGACCTCCAGCCAATCGCACAAAGCCGGCGCGCGGAATTAGCTCATCAAGATTTCTTCGGGCCCTTATAAGCAAGGCCTTCACGTTTGCGATATGATCCTCCCCACCTCCTCTCCCCGCTCCCAATCCTACCGGGTTCCCCAAACCGTTTGAAGTTTCTTCTACCCACGTCTTTCATGGAACTCAGCGCCTAGACGCATTGTTTTCTGGGGCTACAAGACAGTATTCGCTCGGTGTATTGATTCATTCATTCAAACGCGCTCTTTCTTGCTGGCCTCCCTAAATCTCTCCCGGGAACTCTTTGGAATAAATATATCTACCTTACAGCGAGGATACAACTCCCAGATGAGTGGTATGCTATTCATCGCTTTATCCTCTTGCCTATCAATCTTACCAACCGCAGACCCCAACCCCCCTCATCTTCCGACCCCATATCACGATACCTCGGCAGCGCCCCGGTTTCACCCGCCATTGCCGTTCTGATCCTTTGGTCCTTGCTTGGGGACTGGTTTGTCATCGTTGCGTGCTCAATACCTGCTTTTCTTATTGGACGACAAGAATGTGACAAGGGCACTTTGACTCGGGAACCCTCCGCGTACCGTGTGATTGCATGTCTTATACGCTGTCCAGCCTCCCGAAAGGAGCGACATCTTAATTTTTGGCTCCCCTTGTGGCTTTCTTCATCCCCAATCGTCGCGTCTTTTCATGATGAAGACCCCGCGTCGAACCCTGGCTGGACCTTTCTTCCTGGGAGAACTTCTCGGTTGAGTTTCCACCGTCGTCTTTGGGAGATGTTGCCAGTGGGAACTTGGGCATGGGTCAACCGCCACGGGAGATGCACAATCGCGGTACCTTGAAACAAAAAGTTTTTTGTCTCTGCTTCGCTAGCCACAAGTCATGTCACTACACTACGATTAGTCTTGTCCAGACTGACCTGAATCGAACCAGTTTGTTTCTCGAGCGTATAAAGTTCCATATTCCGTGTGCTCTTATTGCAGCAAGTTCGGACCCTAAGATTCAAGCACACTCTCCATGCTCCCAGTTTTTACAACCCTACCTCAACGTTCAACTTCAATGGATATGGATCACGGCCGCGGCTCGGTAGCGGCATGCAAGATCAACATGCTGTGGAATTGGTACTTCATCAGTCTCGTCCTCCACTGGCTCCAGGATCGCTAACATATGCATTCCTCCCCAGGTACACCGTCGACGCCTGCTTCGTCTCTGAGCAATGGCATGTCCGCACCGTCGGCGCATATGCTGGCACGGTCGTTAGCATCTTCTTGGTGGCCATCCTCGTAGAGCTTTTCAGGCGCCTCGCGCGCGAGTACGATCGCAAAATCCTCCACGAGCACAACGAGAATTACGCTGCTTTGTGTCAGGGCGACGACGCTAGTCTCAGCAAGTTCGGTTCTGCTGCCTCAGTGCCGCCCCCATTCCGGTGCGCTTTCACTTTGTGATTGGTCCGCGAGACATAGGTACTCAGGATCCTCGCGTATACAGTCCGCCAATCGCGCAGCAGCTCGTCCGGAGTCTGTTTTACTTCGTACAGTTTAGTACTGGGTACATGCTCATGCTGATGGCCATGTACTACAACGGTGGCATAATCCTCGCGATCTTCGTACGTACTCTTCCTTGCACTCACCGCTCACTCACAAACCCCTTTCCAGTTTGGGTCATTCTTCGGCTTTTTTTTATCAAGTGTGAGTCTACGTTCGTCTATCATGCGGGCGCGGGCTGATGATTCAGAAAGTGGGACACAGTAGGGGGGCAGATGACGCCGGAGACGAGGGGTCAGACGTGCTGTTAATAACAGCGAAACCGCTCCCGCGAAACTACTCAGACAACCATTATACACACTTTCCAATATACACACTTTCGGGAAACCCATAGGTCGCAAAAAACCAATATCAACATCACATACAATTTACAGCACTACTCGAAGTAAAAAGTACGGTTTGAGTAGCGAGGAATTTAGCAGGTGCAAGGCTTATTCTCGCGCATGCAAGCGCATTGGTCGCCCATGGCGGAGCCAGAGCAATGACACTGTATAGTTGGGGTTAATGCGCGACGTTAGAAATGCAATAGGAGGCGAAAGCGACTGACATTGGCAGTGTGTTTCTTGTTCATGCAGTCGTTGCAGTTGCACTTGTTCTTGGGGCAGGCACAGCCGGTTCCCGAGGGACCGCAGGTGCTGGTGAAGGATGAGATACTACTTGGCTAGGCAAAACGAAGAGGGGCTTACCTGCAGTTGGTCTTACAGGTACAGTCTTCGGTCATCATTGTAAAAGTTATGAAGAGGTGTTGTGGTGGTGGTTTGTGTTCGAGGGTTGGTACTGTGAATCCAAGTCTGCGCTGCTTTATATAAAGATCAGTGGCGATGACATACGGGTGAGACGTGCGCCGCACAAATGACTCGCCGGAATCGGAAGTCTCACTTTGATCCCGGTTGTGGCGCAGGGTTGTGGCGCGAGCGGGGACAAATCCCCATCCGTTTAACGGCGATAAATTGAAGAGAAATCATTAACCCGGTAGCATCTTGGGGGTCAAGAACGTGTTTTTTTATTTCGCCGTGACAACTTGTAACACATGCCCAGGCGAAAATGAGATCCGAAACACATCCAAACGAGGGTGCACCCTCGTTTGACCCGGCCGTGTTTTTCTCCTGGCTCATCATCATTTCATTCATCATAATCACAAGGGAAGGTCCTTCGACCGTCAATAAAATCCCATTAATATGATGACTGGACTTGTAGGTTTTGCTGTTGACGCATCAATCAAAGTCCTCGTCAGAATGTTAAAAATCGTTAACAGAGCTCGAATCGGTCACTCGCCACTGTCATCCACGTCGAGTCAAAGGAAAGTTCAGCGTCGTTAGATCGGTATTCCAGCCTCCTGACAAGCCCAGGCATAGAGGATGTCCAGGGGGTATGCTCTGGGGTTGTCTCACTTTGGTCTCACTGCAGCAAGCGAAGCCCAGTTCCCTGTTTTTTTTTTTGGTGGTGCATTTGTAGGCGGAGATAGCTATCAATGGTCAGCCTCGTCCGCCCATGCTTTGGGTCGACGGAGGGTTTCACTCCGTGCTTGAGTGTACATATGAATCATCATTCCGATAATCCACTGCGCACGAAGGTCGCGTATGACCAGTAGCGTGGGACTCAGTAACGAGAACGCTCAGTCGTCAGCGGTTTCGTCCTCTCGGACGTCTCGCACTCCTACCCACTAACACTCCGCCGCATCTTCAATAACTCTCGAGCGTACTTTCCTGGACGTGTCGTCAGCGACTGGAGCCTTGTTGTCAGAGTCGACGTCGACCCTACCAGACCTGTACTAGTAACCTGAGTGAATAGACATTTGACTGTCAGCGGTACGTTGAATGCAAGGCTATGGCGCTCCTCCTTCCGAAGTCGACTCTGAGGGGTTCCCTCAAAGATAATAAATCCCTATCTGTATCGATCTCCTTAAAACTCCTCATTTGCCTCTCAACCTTGTATGTCGCCGTCCATCGTCGGACGCAGGTTGAGTTCAAGTTAGGTGAATGAAAGTCATATGTCCTGTAATGCATTGCAAGGAGTGTGTGTCAAGAGCCAGGCTATCCAAGATGCCGGAAATTAAAGAAAGTGAGTTGTTCAGTAGTGAAGAAAAGAAATTAGAAACTGTGTATGAGTGAGCGTGAGCAGGGTATGGAACCGAGAAATAAAACAAACAAAGCAGTAGGAAGCAAAAATCCCGCAACCCAGCCCAATTTACAAATCCGAGCCAACAGCGTCGACAACATACAGCACCTGTTGTGGCCGGACGAACAACCCCCTCGTCTCCATCCCCGACGCATCTGACACCGCCGGACTGACGCTCCGGAACCTCTTGGCTCGGTCGACGGCGAGCTGGTCTCCCTCCCGTTTGAGGACTCCCTTGCCCCCCAAGATACTGCCACTCCCGCTGCCCACCCACTCCACTCTTCGCCTTCTGGCCGCCCTGTCATCGCCGCCCAAACCCCCACTCCCACCGCCATAATCCCACTCACTCCCTGCCGTGCTCCCAATCTCAAAGTACCTGATCCCACCCCACGTGCCGTCGTTCCACTGCCGCTCTCCATCATCACGGTCTCCAACCCCGCCCCAGCTCTCGTTGACGGGAACCTCCACGCCCACCCACGGCCCATCTTCACCCTCAACCTCCCCAATGTACCGCGCGTATGCCTTGAACCGCTTGCGTTTCGACGAAATTATACACGGGATCCCAATGTCGAGGGTTGCGCCCCGCGCGGCGATAGGCAACGTCGGGAGTGGCTGGTTCTCCTTCAGGGCCCTGGCGTCACTCTTGGGTGGCGTAGACGCGCGTTTGGAGACAAGTGCAGGCTTGTTGGTGCTGTGGCTCGATCCACTCATCTTCGTGGTGATCGTGTCAGACGATCCCTGTCGTTTGAGAGTTGAAGCGCTCCCCGTCGATGCCGTGCTGTTGCTCTTCTTGTGGTCGAGCGCCGCTTCCACCTTGGTTTTCCCTTTGATTGTGAGCGTGCTACTCGTCGCCTCCAGCGTAGGTTCTTCCGGCTCTAATGGCGATGCGGGCACTGGCACCTTCTTCTCCTTTTCCTTCTCAGTGTTCTTCTCCTTCTTCTCTATAGGGCTCGTGTTCTTTTGACCGGCAGCCAGAAGTGCTTTCCTTGCCGCAATGCTCGTAGTGGTCGAAACTGTAGACGCGACAGACCTCCCGGACGACGCACTCGATATCGTCCGACGTACCGACGTAGGACTTAACTTGTTCGTGTCCACTGTCGGAAGTGGTGGCCGCTTGGTGGGTGTCGCACCCGCCATACTGACATTGCTCTTTGTGGACCCCGTCGAAACTTTTCTAACGCGAGCTGCAGCAGCGGCCGTACCGCTTTTCCCGCCTCGCTGAGCAGGCGGTGTCTCTCGCCCACCACGCGCATGGGTACTGTTCGACGTAACGGATGCTCCAGATGTCCGACGCGAGCGTGTGGTGGACTGGGCAGAGCGGAACGCGGTGGAGTTTGTGCTCTCGCTGGCGTTGGACGTGGAAACGGTCGATGTGGGGCGCGCTGATATCGTGTGCCCAGGGCGTAGGGACAAAGAATGCGTGGACGGAGCAAGAGAGCCGCGAGATGATGGGCGGGATAAGCCTGGAGAAGCCGGAGGAACGGGGGCCGTGGGGCTCTTGGGCCGGGGCGGGCGAAGGCTCGAGTTGCTGCCGGAGCCGGTAATAGTGCTCTTTCGGATGGTGGAGGCGATGGAGCGGACGGAAGCGGCGGAAGAACGCACAGAAGCGGCAGAAGAGCGGACGGAGGCGGCAGAGGAACGCACAGACGACGCTGATGATACGGGGCGCGATGTCCCACCTGGTGTCACGGATGTCCGCGACTTGGCTGTTGTGGCAGTGGACGCGATGCTGGGAGTTTGCCGTCGCGTGGAGGGTGCAACCTTCCTGATGAGCACCTTCTTCCCATTCATAGTTGTGCTGATGGTAGGTTGCTGGTGCTGTGTATGGTCCAGGGAGAGTGAGCGCGGGAGAGTGTTTAAACTGAGACCCTGGTCATCAAACACACTGTTGGCGTCATCGTAGTCACCAGTTCTGCTCTCTCCATCGTCCTCTGGTTCAATGATAGATGGCTGGGTCGGAGAGCCAAAACGCGAAGAATAGCTAGGTGGCAGGCTGATGGAACCCAGGCCTGGCGTGAGCTTAGAGTCTGGGCGCGAATTGTCCATGTCTTTATCACCCTTGTCGTCGTCTTCCGCAAGGGGGCTGTGCTGCACCAGGCTAGACGTGGACGCATTCATCCGCATCGATTTGTAGGAGGTTGCCGTGGAAGATGACGGCGCGGCAATGGACGATGGTGAGGGGGTATCTCTGCCCCGCCGGGCTGCGGGGATGTTGCGGCTGTGCACGCTGACACGCATGGAGGAATGCATGCTGATGCTGTCGGTCTGGCTTTCATTTTCCTTGGCACGCAGCAGCGTGGACTGTCTAGGCGGTTTGAGGTGGTGTGATTGCGACGCGGGAAGAGCAGGGCTAATGAGGTCCTCGAGCGGCACTTCAATGTCTATTGCTAAGTGTCAACATGAGAAGTAACGTAGAAAGCGAGGAACGCACTGTCGCTGATTTCTTTAAGCGCCCACCCCTCGAGCTCATCGAACCCGCCCACTTGACGGGTCTGCAGCCATCGTTTGCCTATCCATTTGAGCAGGTCTACGCGTGCTTGCTCAACTTGGACGCGTATGTGTGACGTCGAAGAAAGCATAGGCGCGTCCGTCTCCGTTGCATGCGGGCGAAGCAGGATCGAGGACACAAGCGTCTGGTGTACATTGGTGGTGAGGAACATTCAGGAACGAAAAAAAACACTTGCCTGATACAGCTGCGCTGCGTTCCGTTCATTAACACCCCTCCCAACGGACGCCATGATCCACTCTACGCGTTCCGCGTCCTCAAATGCCACGCCGTCCCTCTCCATGATCTGATTCCACTCCGAGGAGCCAAAACATGCCTCCGACTGCCCACACACGACCTCATCCACGACCTTCCTTCCTGCGAGCACCATGTCCCTCACATTCCCTGCCCATGGATCCACCAATGCCCCAAGCCGTCCGAGTGCATGCTCCGCCGAAAACAGCAACGGGAACGCATTCGTCGGCGTAGTACGCTTTCCCACGCCTTTGAGCAACGACTCCCTCAGCTTCGGTGGTAGCGCGGCAAACTCACTCGTACACCAGCCTTCGCCGAATAGCCCGACGAGCGCACGGCGTGCCCCGCGCTCTAGCAGCGCATTCTTCACATCGTCCAAGAGCGCAAACTCAAGAACGCGCGGGGCCCGTCGCGCGCACTGGCGGCAGCGGCATCCACCAGTCCCCCATGCGCTAGCAGTGAGGCGCTCGTACGATTCGAACGGGAGGAACGCGTGGAAGAGCCCGTGGAGCATCTCCTGAACAATGCGGGCCTGGATCTCATCGTAGAGCGTCGAGAGGCTGAGATATGTCGCAGAGCGCATGATGTGGAATGCGGTGTCGAGGTCGTACGAGCGGTGCGAGAAAATCAGTGTGCCCGTATAGATGAATCCGAGCGTGAAGTGAAGCGATGCTGGCGTGAACGGGGGCGAGGGTAGCGTAAGAACCTGCTGCTCTGGCTTGTTGGGCCACGCAATGAGTGCAGTGTGGAAGTACGGCGACCGTGAGACGAGAACGAAACGATGAGATGAGAAAATCGCAGTGGTGTTTTCGTGATTGGACGAGGAGAAGTTGCCAGTGAGAGAGATGCGCACGTCTGAATACAAACGCGAACGCCACATGAAAACGAGATCCTTGCGCAGCTTGTCTATACGCATCTCTTCCGCCTCTGCCTCGTCGTGGGTTGATTCGGCAGAGTCATATAGAAATTCAAAGGCCTCCCCAAAGCCTTGCCCAGTGTAAAGGTATTCCAGTTCGTTCGAAAAGAGAGCGGGATTTATGGAAGTAGACAGTCGTAAGAGGCCTGTGGGCGCCATCGAAGCTGGCGATGACGACCGAAATGGTGATGGGGAGCGAGAAGAGCGGGAAATGTCGAGACTCAGCGCGGACGTCGTTGGTGGCGGCGAAGATGCATACGGTGTTGGCCTAACAGAGAAATATCGGGTCTGAAAACTGGGTGGTGCACGGGCGTATACGATCGCTACAATTGACAATTATGGTCAGTAATGCTCCTAACCGTAACAATCGACGCACCCTTGTGGCCCCAGACTTCCTGCTCGTCGCCGTCCTCCTCCCCTAGCTCCCATACGACATCAGGGAATCGGTCCTTTGCATGATGAAATAGCGCCTCCAGGTCTTTCCGCCAAACGAGAGTCGACTTTTTGGTGGCCTCCTGGAGGGCTGGACTATTCACTTCAACAGTGCTGTTCGCCATTGGGGTATCTGGGGTATCTTGGCTCCTCGTTCAACGGGACAGCAGCGAGCACAACGGCTAGAATAGTCGTGGACAACGTGAACAAGCTCCTGCTCGTCGTTTCACACGACGCAGGGTAAAAACATGAGGCGCTTAGTCAGCGAGCCCAAGGATAATCACCAATGATAGCGCTGATTTCTTCCCCGCTGTTGTTCCAAGCCCAAGCTAAACTCATGGCATCCCCAAATCCCCAAATCTGCGTGTTTTTACCGAAATGGTTGATTCTACCCTGCTGTGAGGAAGTGGGTGTACATGTTACGAAAGTCTCGTAGCTGTCTTTCTAATTTATCCTTAAGAGCCCTGCTTTCCATTACAAGATCTCGCGGCACAAGGCAGATGCATACATGCGTCTATTGTCTATTGTCTATTTTTACGCGGGGAGGTCCACATCACTGAACGACCGCGGTCCCGGAATTATTGTTTCAAACATAGTCTCGTCTCACCTGCTCTGCCCCGACCAAAATTACGAAAAGGTGATCGTGGAACATTACGTCTGAAATATTTGGGGATAAGGCTCCCTGCGGTGTGCTTAGACTCGCGCCTGAAGCGCGCAGATAGCACTGGTACACTTCATTTCTATTCGGCAATGCTCGTTTCTTCTACTATACCCATTCTCACGTAAAGCATTGAATAGAAGCGCACAGGCAACATTGTCTACAGGTGAAGTTCAGGCAAACGATTGCGACCAAAACTAATCATATGAGGGGCGGGAGGGGCGGAACTTGAAGGGCTGGTCAGCAGCAGGGGATTGTGCATCACGGCGAAGAGTGAAAAGAAGAATATGGCGACTGGGGGCTGTCCATCTGAGGTTTAATAATCCAGCCATATTGAGCCGAGATTGTGCCTCTAAAATCTTGTCCCACTAGTATGCGCGGCATTCATTCATATGCTTGTGGCACTGTGCCGATTTGATTTTGACACCGCCGATGCACCAGGATCTCCTAGAAAACTATGGCAGCTTTGATGCACTGATGGCTCAATCTCGGAGAGGATCACTACTGGCCCGTCTTTCTGCGTTTCATCTCCGAGGGAAGAGCTTCATCCCCGGGGGCAATTCAAACTCCACACAAGTTTATTGTGCCACAACTAACTAATGACCCAGAGTATATCTCTAAAAAAGGTGGCATTTACTCGATGCTCAATCTTTCGATTGTTCGTCAAACAGATGGGCTTGAAAAAATCCTGAGCATCAGTCTCTGGTCCGACAACGCCACACGAGCGCCACAAGCATCAAGAGCATCCGGCTTTCCTCAACCACCATCCAGATCAAGGTCTCTCTGGCATAACCTCCTGACAAGTTTTCTTTTGTTTTTGAATGCCCCACAAACGCTGGCAGGCTAACCGCATTATGGGCATCAGATGGCAGTGAGACAACCGGGCCCTTTCCCTCACTGGCATGGACGGCACTAATATCTTAGTCTTGTGGGATGCACTGTGGTTCCATTTAATGTTGAATTCCGGTGCCATATCCCACAATAGTAGGCTATTTCTACGTATCTAGAGGACTACGCACACTCGACACTATTGCCATCTGACGATGGCGATGGGTAACGATCAGGGGAAGAAATGAGTGAGTCATGGCATGGCCTGACCCCAGTAGAAAATTTAAAGCTTGGCCATAATATGCGCCCGGCATGCTAAAAATGCAAACTATAAAAAATTTGAGCAAGAAGAAATTTATTGCATCGGTCATTATCCCGTTGAGCGAATGAGATCAGATCGTTCAACGCACCGGTGCGCCTACAAAGCAGACAATTCTGCCACAATTTCTTCCTTATGCTTTATATCCACAACGCGCCCAATGAAACGATGTGCCGCGAATGAGTTTGGAAACCAGCGTCTGAGCGCCGATGGACGTCGAATATCATCACACTCCTCGAATCCCATAAGGACTTGGATGTGGATGTGACGCAGGTATGGGTATCGTGTATGGTCTGCACACGTTCCCGATATGATGTTATCTATTGCCACCATCGTCCCTATCCTTTTCTCCCAGATTAAATCAAGGGTGTTCAGTGGAGACAAGAGAAAATTGCCGATCGGAAAGGTCTCCAAAATGATGTCGACTGTCTCAATGCTCGGGGGGAGTGACCAGCCCTCAAGTAACTTTCGAACGGTTCCTACATCCAGATAGGTTGTTACTTGAGATATGACGCGAAGACTCCGCATGATACTCAAGTTTGGTGGTTGGATTGCTGTAGCCAAGCCGGAATTGTCATGCATGTCACCGAGAAAGGCTGAAGGACCACTTACAAAAATGAGCAAATGGTAGTCGATAAATAATCAAGCTTTGGAGGCTTTCTGTGGCAAGGGTAATGACTTCTGCGATGGAACTCATCGGCTCTTGGCTGCTGACGTGAAGCTCCCGTAGTTGATTGAAGTCGAAGGGACAGTTGGGGCTAGCAATGTACCGAAGGAGTCTGATGAGGCTGTTCCCATGGCACTGCATAAGGTCGATATTGACCTTATCCGATGTTGTCGTTGGTAGCCCAGGAAGTGTCTCGATCTAAGCCAGGTCAAAGTGCTTGCATTTATGGTCATGATGACCACTGATGTGCAACTGGCGAAGCGAGGGCGGAACCGCATCCAGAGAGTCGAACTGAAAAGTGCACGCTATGGCGCCTCCAATCTGGATATTCTGCAGAGAAGGGGACCGGAGGACCTCACGAATGGCAAGCCTCACTTCCGTGGAGAAGCTGATCCATGTGACTATGTCGTGTTGGTCGTTGATAAGGGAAAAGAGCTGAAGGAAGGCTGCTCTGGCAGACAAAACGCGGAAAAATGATGGCAACGTACTATCGGTGACCATCCAGTCTGCTGAGCCCTTGAGGTACAGTCGTCTGACATAAGATATTAAGGAAGGATTTGCCTCAAAGACATCCCATAAGCACTGAAAGCCTGCTTGAGCTTCCAAATCGATTTGGGAGAAGAGAATCTTTTGGCTAGGAACGAGAAAGGCATGGGAAACAGCTGTGCATTGTCGCAAAGTCGCCGTATCGCCGCGAAGCTCTTCGATTATCAAGTCGACGACGTCTTGAGGAATGTCTCGAGAAAGCATGGGGATATCAGGGGGTATCGCACGCAGTTCGCCAGTTGCAGTAGGCTACGTACCGTCACCGGTCGGCGGTGACTCTGAGGTATTCCTTTGGGACAACAACCCGCCCCGGCAAACGCCGGCGAGCGGGGGGCCTACGAGGCCCCCCGCTCAAAGTGGCTCCCCATACTTATTAGGTGCCGTTTTGCGTTTTGCTCTTTATTTCAATACCGAAAGTCAGGTATTTTCAAAGGGTATAGCGAAAATCGGGTGCCCTATCGCCCAATCTACGGATATGCTCCGACGAATATTTACCGTTCGGTTCTCCGCTTTGCAAAGCGACTTTCAGTAGGGCATCGCGCTTCCTGTTGATGCGAATGTAGGATAGTACCGCCATTGGGACGCAGATAAAACCCATCCCGACAAACATCAGCTCCAACCCATCTGGCACATCAAAACATGATTTTAAGCGGGCATCGAAAGACGGAACCAAGTTGATTGACTCACGTCCAAGCATATAACGCGGGGCATCTTGCGAGCGATAGATGTTAGCTGCTATTGCGCCACTGAAGTTTCCAATACCGATGTGGATCGCCATGCCGATACCGCGCTTGCACTGACCGGCCAGGTTATTGCCGAGCCTGTTCAGGAACAGAACCCATGAGAAAGAAGGAAGTATGCACCAGCAAGATTCAGACCTCTTACCATGCGACAACTCCGGGAAAGGCGGCGTATGAACCTGCCACTACGAAATAGGTACCGAAGTACTTGACGCCATTAGCCACGTTGGATATGTTGATCGCGAAGCCAAAGAGGCACATTGTGAGTCCTGCTAAGATGAACGGCGATCGCATTTGCAGTTTGTCGGAATAATGTGCGAAAAAATAGAGCACGATGGCTAGCGAAAGTGTGAGGATAGGATGGTGTCCGAGAGGGCACACTATAACTTACTAGCGAAGATATATGGAGGGACGGTGAGCAGTTGACTGATTGCTGGGGTATATCCGAATCTAGGAATAGTCAGTAGACAGTAACGAGACGAAAAAAAATGGAAACAAACGAGTGGATGATGCTCCTGTTCAATGGGATACGCCATCAGAATCGAACGATCTACTTAACAATAGAAGACGCACGGCAAGAACAAGGTAATTCCATAGACTATCATTGTCAAGACTTTAGTGATAAAGGAAGAATTATTTCTTCAGGGAACAACTCACGCGGTGCGATTATAGACATGTAAACCAGAACATGAAGCCATACCTGCCAATCTGTGACCGCAGACCAGAAGTGTCGCATCTCAAAGTGCTCTTCCTCGCCAACGGATGAGTTGTCATATTCTGTGATACATGGTTGGATGGAGGGTCGCGAAGAACAGATGAAGAGAAAGTACTTTTCTTCCAGACGATGTATGAGCGCTCCTCGGGTGTCAGGAATTTTGCCGTCGCAGGGAAGTCCACCATAACTACACCACGGATGTCAGCGCTCCTCACACCAACATCCGTGTTTAAAACTTACCGAAAAATGCGAGAATTCCTGCTACAACGGTTAAAATGCCCTCCAAGATCTACAGACACCGTCTTTAACGTTATTGGCAACCAAATGTCGCTTTGGTGCACATACGAAAATCCACGACCAGCCTTGCAGGCCAGCTTTGCCATTCAGGTGGCCGATAGCGTATGCCAAAAGTCCAGAGAAGGCGCCTGCAACCGATGCAGCCCCAAAGAAAAGGCCAATGCGATACTGAAGCTTGTACCTTGGATACCACATGGTCAGGCTACGATAGGGGGTCACAGATCAGTGGAAGGAGCGCTTCAAAAGGTCACTGCCTACTAGTAGACAACGCCAGGAAATAGACCGGCTTCCGCTATACCGAGGCAGATTCGGACACCGACAAGTTGGGGGTAGCTATTCGAGATTGGGAGAGAGTCGATATGTCACAACGGCGGATCACACACTTCTTTACAATACCCATCAATGTACTGATATCAAGGTTTGTTTCAGTCTGCTAGTGACACTTGGATCGAACTGGGAGCTTACACGACAACACCCCAAAGAACCTTCCCAATGGACTTCAAACCAGGCAGGATCGAGGAGAAAACGGCGAACGCACTGTGATCCCTGGTAGCCATCTATCAAGAGGCTCAGTAAAGAAGGCAAACTCTGTCCAGAAGAGACGTACTTTGACGGCCGAAATTTCTTCAGGACGAGGCTGCAGGAATATCACCGTCTCACCGTCATGCGTGAATCGCATGCATATTTGAGAAACGTACTTTGCAGGGCATTCAAAGATACAGTACGGCTAACGAGGGGGTCCAGATGAGATGGAGGGGAGCTGAAAGTGTTAGTCTGATCCACTCACAATAAAATACATGGTCTAAACCCGTCCAGTCAGCGGAAGATGCATATCGTGGAAGACATGGACACTCGCCAAAGCGATATTATACTGGTTTCCCGTCAGATTGAGCTGGGTCGTCAGGCCCTGCAATTTCGCGTTTCCTGTTTAACCGAATGTGTAAATAGACTTAGTTATAGGACGCGGAGCCGGGATAAGTAATATATATGAACGCACCGATGTTGCCTGTGCATCACCGAGTATTGGGCGCTGTGAGCGCAAGGTGCGGAAGGGAACAGAAGATGACTCGCCTCGATCAATGAAGGAAAGCAGATACAGCACCGCCAAGATTGGCATGAGTCGTGCGTCTATTTTCCTGTACAACTTCCTCTCCTCGACTTCGGTAAGCATCGGTGGTGGTGGGAGCGAAGATTCGCCGCCAAAGTCGTACACGATGGATGTAGAGCCGGAGTTGGCGTCTACAGTGACCTTATCATCGTGACTCGTCCTTGCCTTTTCTTTTTCTGTCGACATTGTGGTGAAATGAGGGGCACGTAAGACCAGTTCAAGAAGCGGGGTAAACTGGGGTATTTAAAGCGGGGAAATGACAGGGGTCAATGCGGAGAATTGGAAGAACATTGAATCCCCAAAGTACGTGTCCAGGTATATCCCCGCCATATGATAGCCGCCTTTTGAGTCCAAGATTACAGCCATCATCAGTCAGCTGGGTGGTTTACGGCAGTGAAGAAGAAGGAAAGACGATGAGAAGCGCCGATGACCTTTGCCAAAAGTGTTGCTCCATGGGGATAGCTTTTGGAGCTTCTGCATTGGGCGGAGTCAACGGTCGATTGCTCTTATTCGATCCCATCGGGCAGAAGGTTCTTCATACATGTAATGAAAAAGATGTTCCCCCTCAGAAACCATTCTAGACTGGTATCATTGTTTGGTCCACAAGGCTCTGTTGCAAAATTCATCGCAAAACTAAATTCCAAGACCCTAACCCATCCCTTGGTCACAGAACGTGGGGAAAGTGGGAAAAGTGGTACTTAGGCCGGAACAGCTCCCTCGGTCTCTCCGCGGAAGAAGCCTCTTTTACCAGGTTACCAGTTGTTTCACTCTTACAGATTCCTATCTAACGGGCTAGACTGGCAGGCTGTAGTCATAATTATCCAGCCGCAGTTGCTAGAACTTTGAACCACAGTCCATGGCGCAATCTATCATCAGGAAAAAAAGACATAGCCATGGAGCCCTACATAGACCTCATAGCACAGGTAGTCTCATAGCTATGTCCCCTTTATATAGCACTGTATAGTACCCACTTTGAAATACATAGTAACCCATAGTCACTGTAGTCAACTGCCAGAAACATATTCCGAGTTCTACTTGTAGAACGAGGTTATGATTTGGGGACTGGCTGGCCATCAATTTCTGTGCAGAATCTGAGTCACCGCATCAAACGGATCAATGGGAATCCAATGGAATCCGATTGGAATCCGGGGGAATCCGACGTCGGATTCTGTAAATCTCGGCCAAATGTGTACACACAACGTGGTCAACCGCACCCCAACGACCACTTTACCTGCACCCCTTTCGCAGTTGATCACAATGCTAAGCCCATTTATTACCTATCCTGGGTGTTTACATCCTCCATTCATATTAATGTACATTTACAGCCCAATTTCTCTCCACCACCTAATTATAACGCCTTAACGCACGTTTTACCTGCTTTGAGGCTTTACACCTGCACGAATCAATGTATGGCATGCAACTGTACCAAGTATTGACGCCGCTTTAATCCTAACGCCTTAACGTATGCCCATGTGCGATTGAGGTCTTCGATATATGCAGAGCGACCTTCACCACGAACGACAACAATTATTGGCGCGCGTCATCAGCGGTGGGCTATCCCATTTTTATATTGCTTGCATCATCCTCTTCAAAGGATCACCACCAAAGCCAATTCCATACAACATGATTAAAACAGACGCCGCATTACTTACACAAAAGCAATTGAATATTGCAATTAGGCTACCAATGTACGGCGCACTCAACGAGTCGGGGACGTGATGATATCAGAGTAACATCACAAATTGGCTCCCAAAGCGCTTATTCATATCTGCCATGCGCTGATTTATGTTGTCAAAGGCCGTCAAGCAACTG
>JABCKJ010000253.1:0-31578 GCA_018850815.1 Asterophora lycoperdoides
TTCATGGTTTGTTCACAATAAGTGACGGGGACAAATTTTATATGTGGTCACAATATGGTCCAGAGAAATTTTGTGGCCATATTGATAATATGTTCACCATATTGTCCTGCATGAAACTATGAATCATATGATATGTTTCTACCAAAATCAAACATAATGTTACTCCACCTTTTGGTCCAAGCCTATACTGTAATAATGCATAAAATACAGCACTCAGCTTGGCCTGGATTTGGTTCAGGATCATATTGTGACAACTGTCACACACCAAAAATGGATGTGCGTCAACGTGTTGCCCTTCAAGGGCCAGTTGAAACTTGCAAGGCGTCGACATGTTTCCATAATAAGCAACACGACGACACATTTCCATAATGAGCAATGTGATGATGCATTCCCATAATAGGCAATGCAATGCTGCAGCGCAACATCATCTAGTACATGTACAGTATACTTAATTTACAACTGGTGTTTTACAAGCGCGAGTGTGAACACAATAGTAGGCGGCCTACCCTCGCACACATAGACCTAGTGTCCTCGGTTTTCTCAGTGGCTACTCGTCTGCGAGTTGGCTGCCAAAAGGAGATTCTTGCCCGGCAACCTGTGAGGATTTTAGCACGGCAGACGATGGTCGTCCTCGAGGCGTTGTGGGAGCAATGTGCTCTGATCATCGGGCTGACGTTACAGAAGTCACGTAATGACTGTGCGAATGTCGTTCGACTGGAGTTCACGCGTAAGTGGAACTACCTACTTTCACGCTGTCGCGTGCGGTGAGGGGGACGTCCCAGCCACGAGGGGAAAATATCACTGGCTTCCTCAAATCCTCGTTGACCGCAATCCGTTCCGCGCCTGTCGAAAAGTCGACGATCTGCACACCGCTAGGTAAGCTTTTGGGTTTGCCGTTGGTATAAGTCAAACACACGCACCCCAAGACTGTATATATCCGCTTTGTTGTGATTTCGGGGCCCCCGCTTTCTTGATTGGACTTCAGTTGTACCCTGCTTCGCGCAGGAGGTCTTCCAGGCGGCGCAAAGCCGAAGGACACCGATTTTTGCTCCTCTTTGCTGTTCGCGAAGAACGCGTTCAGCTCCTTAATTTATCGCACAATGTAAGGGATGGATCCAATTAGCTTTTATCTACCATGTATCATAGACTTTCACTCACGATGTTTCACAAATCTGTCGTCGTTACCGCCAGCCAATCTTATAGTATGCGTATTCCACCTGATCCGAGACCAAGCCATCTCCTGCGTCGCAGAGGATCGTTTCTTTGCTGACGATCCTCAAGTCCAGGTTGGCGCCCGACGTTTCATGCGATGGATCCGAAAACACGCTTTCGATCGTGCTTGACTCGGAGGAGTGGGTGGAACGAAGGGGAATCATCAGATGGAACAATGGGTCGGTGTCGCGCGAAGGCTTTCGAAGCAGTTTCGCCAAACAGGACTTGATCCAGACTGCGTGCTGGGCCTCGTACACGACGTCCGCACCAAGGATGAGATCGAAGGATACATCGAAAGGCGGATTCCGGACCGTTTCGTTCGTGAATAGTGACCAGTCAAGGAAATGTGAAACGACGCGGACAGGTGTCGCCTTCTCCCGCGGCGGGAAATTCGCTCGAACGTTGGATTCAAGGTTGTCCAAGACGGTTGGATAACAATCGGTAGCGATGATCGTGGCATGTTGTTGCGGCGTCGCACTTTCCAGTAATTTTCCCACCACCAAGCTGACAAGGCCAGTTCCTGCTCCAAGCTCCAGTATACGCAGCCCTTGAGCTCTGTCTCCCAAGAGTGCAAATTGCGTGGGATCGTCAAGGATGGTCTCCGCTAAAACACATGCGCCACCCCATGTTTGGGCTCCAACGCTTCCATAGTCTCCGTTATCTAGAGGAACATCCTTGACGAGAACTTTCAATAGTTTCTCCTGATTTGAGCCATGTTCAAAGACGAACTCGCGAACAATAACCCCAGCAGCGGCTGGCCCAGAACATGTCGCCAGTAGTGAGGCCGAAGCTTGGATCAAGGCCTCCCGAGACTTTGATTCGGTCGCAGCAGATTCTGAATCCCAGAGTTCAGCCTGGGCCACAAGAGTCGTTAACCACCGGATAGCATAGGAACGCTCAAAAGCGTCTGATCGCAGATCGTCGAGCTCGGTCGAGTTCCCACCGGATGGCGGACGATTGGGTTGGTTATGTCTCGATCGTCTAGAGCCTCGTACTTCCGGGGCGTAAATGTGGCGTAGGATTTCTATCGCGTCAGACAGCTTCTCTACGGGTTGCGATGAGATTGTTCTGATCGGAGGAAGCCTAGTAGAAGGCGGTTCCAACGACGCCATATATTGGGACACCTAACCAGCAGAAACGTGTTATTGTTGGTACTTTTACGAGGGAGCCGACCTACGTATTCTTGAACCTTGTTGGATTTTGCGTCAGTTCCTGATTATTTTTCAAGTTCGTCGGCTAATGTGGCGGCGTAGGCAATGTTTGATTCAAAAGCTGATACCAATTCCGAGCCGCGCTGCGGGTTTTTTGGTCTCTACCTCTGGAAGCCTCTATGAGCGGATACTCGTCTACGATGCAGTCTGCGTACCCGTCAATGCCATTCCCAAACCAGGAGGCTTTTCCAATTTCCGATCATTCCCTTCACCAAGGACCAGATCCAAACTCTCCGAGCGCTTTCCAGCAGAATATACAAATCGCGCAGGAGGGTGTAGCGCGCCTTCAAGCCTCAGCTCGCAGTGCTTTAGCTGGGATGTACGTAAACCACGCGATTTCTACATGTTTCATGCCGTTCATCCACTCCGAACTAGACAAAACGCATATCATCCAGGCAACAGCCCTGCTCAAACCGAAGGTATCTTTCCCTGGTGCGGACTGATGCTCAGACGTGGTCTCAAACCATTTTCCCCAGCGGACATCGCAACTCTGAAGCAGACCATCCAAGCCGTCGCTGATCAGCTATGGCAAAGTGGAATCGGCGCGTTACCTCTGCTCCCCACACCTGGTCCTGATGCCACTACATCTGCTCCGACTGAGGAACATATGCTTTCTGGGGCCAATCGTTCGATTCAGTTCACTTACGAGCAGTTGAAGCGCAGTCAAGATAGTGCAGCTGTTGTCGCCAACCTCCTTGGGGCCTCAGATCGAGTATCGAGATGATTGTTTGTCATGACTCGACGTCTCGAATGCTTCAACTTATCCAGTAAGCGCGGTGCCATGCACTATAGAACATATTAATGCCGCATATGGTGTACTCTCGACGGACATCGTAGATATCTGGTCACCCCCAGCCAGCCAGCCAGCATGGACAGCCTCTGTGGATGAAGGTACATATCAAGACAACCAATTGTGTATTGCCGGAGACGGGAGTTTCATTCCCCGAGTCCCTTGGTGATTTTGTTGTTCTCCGAGTCGGCAAAACATCAGTGAGCTTGAGCGCATGAGCGACTGCCCGCTGTATCAATACTCAGTGACTATGCCATCAGTCACGACCACTGGAATATTTCCACTTGAACATGTTCAAGCACATCCAATGTCAGTGATCAACGTATGTACATATTCAAGCTGGCAAGTATGGGCTTGTCTTATCACCTGTTTTTGAGCTAGAACGAAGCACGGCTCCGTGCTCGGAAGCTTTCCCACAGGTCACTCGACTTCAGTGAACCGACCCCACATCCTTCGCTGACAGCGTACGTATGGTTATAAATTAATAGCAAACTATCAACTGACCCTTTTCGTGATCGATCCGTGCGTTCTTCACCTCCGTCTTTACAATGACAACGCCCATACCAGGTCCACACCCATGCGGATGCCTTCAGCATCTGACTTTCGACTCGGCTTCGGTACATCCGTGCGATTTTCCCAATGTGATTACCGTGGACCAGGACGCGACCCCGCAACTGCATTAATTACTCGGTCACAACGGATACTTCCATAGACGATCTCCTCGGTCCTACATTGCAGGGTACTCCATGAAGCTTTCAGCATCATTCATATCGTTGGTGGCGTTGTCGTTGTCGTACTCTGCCTTAGCTGGGGCGATAAATGACAACGCGACCTGGTCCCCCCGCGCTCTGCCTGGCTCCAAGTCAGTCATCATTCAGCTGTTCGACTGGAATTGGGATAGCATCGCGTCTGAATGCGCCAATTTTATCGGACCCGCTGGTTATGGTGCTGTTCAAGGTACGGCATGCTACAAATCACCGGGATTTGCTTGTCCATCATTGACAACGCCTTCAGTCAGCCCCCCCGCGGAGCATATCCAAGGCTCACAGTGGTGGACCGATTATCAACCCGTCTCTTATATCCTCACCTCAAAGCGCGGCAACCGCAGCCAGTTCCAAAAGTAACGCCACCGTCCGACACCCGCCTGTTTTTATTTAATATTCATTCGTCCCAGTATGGTCTCTAAGTGCCACGCTGCAGGTGTAAAGGTCATTGTCGGTGAGTTGATTTCGCAACGACCGACGCACCAACCATGTTCTACATCTACGTTAGATACCCTGTTCAACCACATGGCCGGCATTGCTGGTGGTACTGGAGTCGGTGGCAGCTCCTTCACGCGTTACAACTATCCTGGTATTTACCAGACGCAGGTATGGGATATCTAATTTATTATCTCCTTTTCTTATTCCTATGGTCGCTGTAGAACTTTCACCATTGCGGCTTGACTCCGGGCGACGTGATCGTCGACTATAAAAATAGAGCGCAAGTTCAAACCTGCGAACTTGTCGGCCTTGCGGAGTGCGTATTCCTGAGCTCGACTATGATATATCACCGATGGCGCATATCAGTCTAGCGACTGAAACTGACTACGTTCGGAGTCGTCTCGCACAATACGCTAACGATCTTATTTCCCTTGGCGTCGATGGCTTCCGTTTGGACGCGGCAAAACGTAAGGTCTACGCCACTGCCTATTTTTTGGATCTCATCACCTACGTACTACCAGACATAGCTGCCGGTGATATTGCCAACATCCTTAGCCGACTTTCCACCAAGCCCTACATAACTCAGGAGGTCATCTGGGGTTCGGGAGAACCTATACAGCCTTCCGAGTACACCGGAAATGGTGAGTCTCACAATGTTCATCAGCTGGTGTAGCCGCGATTGATTTCTTCCAGGCGACGTTCAGGAGTCCGTAGAGTTGGCCTCTTCATCGAGTCTTACACCTGACTATTCTCTTCAGATTCAGATACACGACAACGGTCCGAGATGCTTTCTTGGGTGGAGGGATCTCCAATTTGCAAAACTTGGAAGGTCGAGGTATTCTTCGCGTGGATATTTCGCCTGCAATAATCGCTGATTTGGACATTCTAGGCTGGATATCAGGCAACCAGGCTAACGTCTTCGTGGCCAACCACGACACGGAGAGGGTATGTCCATTCGATGTCTGTGTTTGGGTGTTCATCCATCTGACTTGCTGCATCATGAGAACGGAGGATCGTTGAACACCAACTCGCCATCGAACACCTATATTACGGCTCACGTATTCTCCCTCGCACACCCTTACGGAACTCCCTCCGTTCTTTCCGGCTTTTCGTTCTCCAATAATGATGCCGGCCCTCCCAACGGAGGTCAGCATATTCTCTCTCTTTTTCCGTAACTTATTTTCTAAAAGCATCGTCACCGTAGGCGCCGGGACTTGCTCGGCTACTGGAGGAAGTGGTGGATGGCACTGTCAACACCGCTACGTTGCCATCAGCGGCATGGTTGGCTTTAGGAACAAGGTGGGATCTGCTGGGATCACCAATTGGGTCTCTCCGCAATCTCAGCGAATTGCTTTCGGTCGTGGTAAGATTCGGCTCACATACCCCATTATCCCCGCCTGACTGGCCTATCGCTCCTAGGTTCTGCTGGGTTTGTCGCAATCAACAACGTAGACTCCGCCTGGACAACCACTTTCTCGACGACGTTACCTGCTGGAAGCTATTGCGATGTCATCAGCGGCAAGAGCTCGTCGGGATCCTGCACGGGTACAGCATACACGGTATCGGGAGGGTCATTCACCGCGACGATTCCCGCTCGAAGTGCCATCGCCATCCATACAGGTGCATTAGGTTCAGGTTCCGGCGGTGGTGGCAACCCTGGAACTGGCTCTGTCGCCGTGACTTTTGCGGAGACCGCCACTACAATATTTGGCGAGGTTCGTCAAAGGCCCAGGTACTCCGAGTCCCAACCAAATTCTGACCTCGTTTTCATTTTCTCTAGAACATCTTCGTAGTGGGAAGTATCCCTCAGCTTGGATCGTGGGACCCTGCATCAGCTGTGAGTCTTGCAACGGTCGGGCACACCGCTGAGCGACGAGACTTACCTTTATCATTTATAGATTGCGCTCTCTTCGGCTTCATATCCTGTCTGGTCTGTGACGATATCTTTGCCGGCGAACACAGTTTTCGAATACAAGTTCATCCGCAAGGCAGCCAACGGAGGCGTATGTCCTATTACTCCACACCTGTCCAAATCACTGATTGAAACAAACTCAAGGTCACTTGGGAGTCTGATCCTAACCGCCGAGCTACAGTTGCTGCATCTGGCTCTCAAACGTTGCCTTCATCTTGGAAGTAGAAACCTCGCTCACGACATCAGTCCCTTTGCCATACAATATATCTTTTTTCATCCCATGGCGATAAATCTTGTTGGCCAACAGCCAGTTGAAGAGAACGGAGCCATGCTACGACTCTGGTCATGGGCTCTCCTCGAGTTATCGCTGACGCTTGGTGCGCGACCAGCTGGCATTCCGCAGCTCCGGCTCAGTGGCTCATATTTGAATTTATTTTGGAATACTTGTATGACTTCTCCTTCAGTCTTTGGCAAATTCGCTGCTCAGCGCTCAGCGCGAGTCAGCACCGGGTACTGCGCGCCCGGCGCCGATTCCGATTTTCGCATAAGTGATTTGAGGTCGCCAGGAACGGATCTCGAGAATTTTCTATATTAGGGCCATGCGGCCTCATGCGGCCGTGATTGTAGGACTGCTTACCGCTGCTGCACATACCCTCTTCCTCTTCAACCAGAACTATCCAGGCCGTGCTGTGACTACTTTGATAACTAACTATCCTCTGATTCGCCTCTGTCAAACGGCTTTTCGATTTTGAAGATGATGTGGGATCTTAGTGGTGGGCACAGGAAAGATGTCCAGCAACCCCGCGCCATGCAAATTCCCGGAACTCCTTCGTGCGTCTGACGAGATGCACTTCACTTGTCGGAGCACATTCTAACTTATCATGAACGCGGTCATAGAATCCCGATACCGTAAGCAAGCGTGCATTCTCTAAGGATGAATGAATCTCTCTTCTTCTAATCTCGCGCTGCCCACACCGGCCCACTAGTCGACAGGAAGCTCTCTCAGCCAGGGGCTTTGTTCCTGGTTCATACCCTCCAAATTCAGCGACCACTTACGTCCCACCTAACTATATGTGAGTGGGCTCCTCCAATGTCGTCAACCAATTTTAACTCGACTCGTCAAAAAGGATGCCACAGTACAGTGACACTTTGCCATTTCATTCCGGAAAGTACTTATCTTCTGTTGTTCTTTTCAGATACGAACGAGCTGTATATTATGGAACCAATCCTCCAGTGTATGCTGTCCCACAATCGCCATCCTACGCCCAGATGTATACATACCCGGCACAGCCTATGGTGGTACAACTCGAGCGGCCTCGCTCCCACTCTCATTCACAATCCCATTCGCATTCTAGGCAGCATAGTTCGGAACATCACCACCACAGCTCTGGATCGAAGCACCATCACAGCGGATCGAAGCACCACCACAGCTCGAAACCCCCTACACCGACCAAACGTTCTTCGTCAAAGCCACCCCCTTCTCCTAATCCGAACTCTTCCCACAAAACCTCTGGTCACAAAGTTCAGCAATCCTACTCCCTTCCACCGCTGAGCCATCAATTTCAGTACTCGAAATGTACTGGTACAAAGAAAGCCCTATGCGTACGCCTCTCCTGCACAAGCATCCCAATCTATCTCCGGTTGACATTATTTCCGACCACAGATTGGAGTGAATTATGTGGGGCAGTCGAACGAGCTCCGTGGATGCGTTAATGACGCACGCCATGTTCGCGACTTCTTAGTTAGTAAGTGTTATCGGCATGAAGTTCCGCGAGATGACGAGGTTCACGCATTCTTATTCAGACAATTGGGGGTACAAGTCGGGAGACATTGTGATGCTCTCGGACGAGTCGAAGCACTCTCGTCAGCAGCCTACCCGGCAGAACATAATCGATGCCATGCATTGGCTCGTTCGCGGCGCGAAGCCCCACGACTCGCTTTTCTTCCATTGTCCGCTCTGTCCTTCTCGCCCGTTTCTTCAGGCTCACTGTTCAACGATGCAGATTCGGGACACGGAGGCCAGACTAAGGATCTCGACGGAGACGAAGTCGATGGCTGGGATGAAGGTATCTAGATTTGGGGGTTCTCACTGTTTGTATTCTTAACCTATACCACGATAGTCATATACCCTGTGGACTTCAGGAAAAGCGGGCACATAGTAGATGATGTTCGTTCATATGTCGCTTCTTCCTTTTCTTCCAGCTGACCGAGTGTTTTCTTTCGTGTAGGAAATGCACGATATCATGGTATGAGTCCCAATGCGTCTGCCGTGCGCGCAAGTTGACCGGTTTTCGCGGCTAGGTGAGGCCCTTACCCCCCGGTTGTCGTCTAACGGTATGTTTTTCGCCTTCCTGTATCCTTTCTAAGACGTCGCTCATTTTCGTCATTCACAGGCCCTTTTCGATGTAAGAAACAACTATTATTTGCAGACCCTCATCCGTTGACGCGTGCTTTTTCAGTGCTGCCATTCTGGCACCGCATTGGGTAAGTTTTGTGTATGGTCCTGGCACATATCTCTCATACCGACACCTACCAGATCTTCCATACATCGTACGCGCACTGTTTCACAACGTTATTCGAAATCTCAACGGGAGAAACTTGATAGTATTCGTCGCACGGTCGGCTAAAGAGCAGCGGAGTTAGTGAGCGTATGAAGAAGCAGCTGACAGCGCCGGCCGACGTGGTGCGATTTTTATAGGCAGTCCGTTTGTATTTTTTTTTCTAAGAACGCCGTTGCAGATCTCCTGGTCAGGATGCCAGGATGATGGGACCAGCGCCGACACCTTCGCTGGAGGGGTTGCTGTCGGTGCCATGAGCTATGTGAGTCTTCTTACTATACCCTCAACCCGGCTGACTTATGATTCAATGTAGGCCTTCATAACAGCCTTATGTGAGTTGGTCACGGATCAATTCTACGCCGCCGCTGACGAGATGCGCAGCCCGAAATCCTAAGCAATCCTATCAGGAACTGCTCAGGTCTATTAGGCGAGACCTATTTCTGCATTGAAATAGCTGATGATAACACGGCGTGCCAAAACAGGTTGATTTTGCACCCGAGGTACAGCCAGAAGCCACAGCTGGGAAGCTCTCACTATATTGTGCGTGCATTTTGCCCCTCATCCATGACATACCTTGATCAAGCGAACTGTGTATCTTCTAGGACACCTCTCTACGATTCGTGCTCTGAGTCACTCCAATCTAGTTCCCCAAATCTGAATCTGTTTAACGCTATGTACGTTGTGTAATAAGTATTTGCCTTCGTTGACGAGTCTATCATACGTACTGTCTCATAATTATTGTAGCTAGAATCTAAAGTAATGACAATCAAAGGCTTTTGTTGAGGCCTACCGTGTTTCCTGCAAGTAGCCTTCATGCAAGAAGGATACACCTACATTGCCAAAAGCCTGAATTTATTCGCAACTTTTTCTTTGCCTCGATTATACAGAATGTAAGTACTGGCCATGTGGCGTGATGGCAACGCGTCTGACTACAATTCGTTGTGATCATCAGGAGATTTGCAGGTTCGACCCCCTGTCTCGGTCATGGGTTGAAGGTCGGGAAATTTTTAAACTTGCAGAATGAATGTCTCTTGAATATCAATATGTTGCGACGTCAAGGCATCCTCTTGGCCTCAGAGTCACTCTTCCCCGATGCTTAAGTGGTAAGCATTTGTTGAATGAGTACGATGATTAAGGCGAGCCATAGCGTAGAATTGAAAGGCGTCTGACATGCAACTCTAGCAGGGTATAAAGGGTATATATACAGCGCACATTGCTTTAAACCATAGATCCGTCTCCGTGTCCTCGCTTCTTGTCCAACTTTATATTGGTCATCACTACCGTCTGACTTGAGCGAGTTGGATACTCGGAGACAACAGTTTCCGTCCCATCGCTCTCTTCCATGGCAGGCGAGGTGGCGAACTTTAGCTTAGTGGCGGAGAACACTCCTTCCGAAACTTCGGCAGCCTCCCATATGGACTTCTGCATCCTCACAAGGACAATTATTACTGTAGGGTACATCCCCTAATGCGAGGGACGAGATAAGTGTACACGGATGGAGTGCGGTGTATAGGGCGACGGGCAACATACCATTGCCTGTTGGATTATCGCGTTGACTACGTTGAAAGCAAAGAGCCCCATAGGCGTCAATTTGGCATTGTAGATCGGCACAGCTTGCAGGGTCTGTAAGTTAGACAGCTTAGCAGTGATCTAATGAGTGGTCGAAATTGGTCACGTACGTAGAGAACCAGATAAACGAAACCAGATTCAATCATGAGCGTTAAAACCTTTTCCACTGCGGTTTTTCTTCGCGCAGCGCCAAGATACTTGGACATGAGTTTTCTATGTTGCCTGGAGTGACATATATCAGTGAGAGTGGCTTGGAGATACACTGTTAAGGAGAATTAAGGAGAACGCACCACGCCTTGAATGCAATGAGGGTCGTGCAAATGATGTTGGTGACAAAGGACAATGTATAGCTCGAGAGGTCGGCCCGAGCACAAGCTTTTGCTCCAACTGGGGCTGCAGATGGCGACAGATCGATGATAGCCCAACCCGTGCGGATATGGCACCCTAATTCGAAGAGGCCGGTAGCTTGACAGAGCACAATCAGCAGTAAATATTACAGATGACAAGCATACTCACCTAAAGACCCTAACCATGTAATGATGGGTAGAGCGAGCCACTTTTGCGATTCTCGATACACCATCCACGTTCTCCAGACTACCACAGAGTCGCCGAGAATTAACTGGGTATGGATGGTGAGCATTTACCAATCTGCTGTCTTCCTCTGGACTAACCATGTAAACAAATAACATCGTGCCAGTCCAAACCAACTTTTTGAGCTCCTCATCTGCTCGGTCGACCTTCTCCTGGAATGACTGATCCGAATTGTTGACCAAGATTATCTGCATGCGTCGAACGAGGTCTGACACATCCAGACACAAGAATATGGTCCCACCCAAAAACATAAGCGCCGTGATGAATAGCAGGACTACGTTGCTCGCCCGTCTTTTGAGTCCGTGCCGGCTGGATATTAGTCAGGGAATTTATCTGAAGTGGATGCGGAGTAGCCGTACTAGAAGATCCCAACCAAGAGATTCATGAGAATGAGATATATGCCTTCATATTTCTGTCATGCCTGACGGTAGGGTGTCTGTTATTCCACGTACCGTAACATATTGCCCCTGGAACGACACGAGCGACCCTCAGAACGAGATCCCGACCGACAGTTACAAGGATATCGGTATCCTTGCTGGACATGGGGCGGTGTATGAGTTGGGTTACCCCAGAGAAGCGCGTTGATGGAACTGCATAGACGAGGAAACACTAGCGAGGGAGACGGGTATTTTATAAGTATGTGGGAATAAATGAGCGCTTGATGCGGGTTATACCCCGGCGCCAATAAGTTACCAGGGTGAATAGACCAAATAACAACCAGATAACCTTGCATTGAAAAGTTGCAATGTGCCGGATAAATTCGCGATTAAGCCTCAGCATCGTTATCGGAAAGAAGAATTAGCTATAAGAACAGAAAACTTGGCACTATGGATGGACGGGGATCCTCAGGGCCAGATGTACCACATGGAGCTAGTGTTGCAGAAAGCCAGGATCACGCCAGGTCCATCATTGAATGCATTCGACGTTGAGTGGGCTTATCAATCATTTCAAGAGCCAATCAGAATCACATAGGCAGTTTATCGTGAACTGACGATGACCGGTACGTATACTACCCACCTCGAGTTGACCGTACTTGGGCCGTAATTTACACGGCAAGTCAAGTACGCCACACATAAACGCCTGTGCGCATCCATGCTAATGCGACCAAGTTAGATGTCATTCCTCCTTCGTTTATGGCTACTGTTCCCCATTTCATTCCGCTTGTGGGTGTACGAAAGTCTCATGTACTTTGGTCGAAAGCACGGCCAGCCCAATCCCATGTTCCATAGGTCCACGCCACTACCTTTTGGGTTTTTGAAGGGTGGACCGGAAAAAAGGTGTACGCAGCACTGAGGCGGACGTCATGCGTCACCTCAAGAAGCACACGAAGAAGCACACGTCGTTTCCTGTCCCAACCCGGACCGTACTGGACTCGATACCCACCACGGACGGCGACGCGTTCATTTTGAGACACGATTGCCTGGCCAGAACTCAAGCACGTCCTTCGCACCCTCACCAACGTCGAGCGCACAGTCCTCGCAGAAGAACTTCACCGGTGTTTCGACCAAGTACGAGCCCTTCCGCCACCAACGACACGTCCGCGCATCTCCAATTTTACGGGCGGTCAATTCTGTACCTTTCGCCTGGCTGGAGGCGACTTGATCGGTCCATTTGCGACCGAGTCCGACTTCTACGATTATATATTTCGCAAAGCCTTCATAGACGAGCACCCACGCCTTCGCGTTCTGGCGCACAATGTCCACTCGACGCTGTACGATCGGCACCAACATGCTTGTTGACGCTCACAACGTGCTGTCGGGCATCATCAACTGGGAGTGCGCAGCGTGGCTTCTGGCCTATTGGGAGTACACTATTGCCATGTATCCCGCCAGGGATGTCTATGCTCCCTGGCGGTCCCTGATTGACGCGTCGCTCACTCCATATCCCAAAGAGCTCGCTGTCGAAAAACCATTCTGGTGCCACACGTGCCCCGTATGACGCCCGCAGGTTGGTTGTCCATGTATGTGTTATGGTTATCCTTATGCACGGCACATGATGCCAGACTTTGTGGTGTCGCTAGTTCACCTTTTTCCCTGACGTTTTCTAAATTCGACCATCCATCAATTTGCGGACGACCATTACACCCGGATCTGTCACAAGTTTTACATGCCCACCTTGAACTTCCATCCAAGTACAGTCTTTGATACTCTTGGTAGCTCAGAGTAGCATGGCAGATGTGATCCTTTTGTCTCCACAACTTGTTCCTCGGTCAGCTGTTGATCGAAATGTCTATCACCACAGCACCCTGCGCCATGGTTCAGTTGGAGGGTTCCGCGCGTCCGCCCAGAAGTAGATAAGACCACCCAGAGATACTTACATTCATGCTTCAAGACAAAGATGAGATCTGCACTGCATTCGGAAGGACACACACAGAATGCCGCAGGTTGCTCATGGCTCAACCTTGGCTCAACCAAGCGTGCACATCCTTGGGTGTCTGAGCTGCGTAGCCGAGAGGAGCCGAACTAGGGAGGAGGGATGACGGGCCGAGAGAAGTTTCGTGGAGGTTCCCGGCATCGTCTTTATGGAGGATCACGATATGGGTGAGCTGACCATGTGTTATTCGCCCATACGGGTTCTGTCGGAAGTGTGAAAACTTCTGATAGGACGACGTCTCCGCCCCCGCTTTAGCTAGTCTCATCGCAGCAGCAACGAGTGGCGCAGGTTCATCGATGGCTATTGATTCCATATTGTGGTCGACGAAGCGTCCGACGCCAGAGGATACGAGTTTCACCCTGCGAATTCCAAAGTACCGCGGGAGCGCGCCCGTGACTGCGTAGTGAAAGATGACTTCATGTGTGGCAGAACGAACGAGAATGTCCTCTGTTGCGCTGGTATTAGCCAAGGTTAACGCTCAAATAATAATTTACCCATGATCAGTCCACCGAGGCTACGGTAGAGTAGCCCAGTGATTTCGCCGTCTTTCTCTTGAGCGACACAATCCCGCGCCTCTTTGGTTTGGTAAAGTGTAAATTGGTGTACATAGCGATCGAGCACCTGGTGCGGACGAATAAACCCATTCTACAGAAGCAGACTGACGACCACAGCTGTCAAGCGATGTCTAGAGCACGGAATATTAACGCTCGGAGTTACATTACAAGACAAGAAGGACCTGCCTCGTCCTAGACCGGTTCCATATGCGCTGTAGCAGCAGCTCGCCACTGGGCGAGGCGACCAATGAAGCGGGAAGGAAGGATGCGACGTAACGCTTCTGAATGGCCTGGCTATCGAAAGCACCAGTGTTGGAGGTCCACGTCCAGGAGGACCACTCCGGCGAGGAACGAGGAAAGTGCTGCATTGGAATCTCGACTCCAGCGACAATAAAGGTTATAGGTATTCCGAAAGAGGAAAGCCTGGCTCTCCAAACCCGTATCAGCTCTTTGAGTATAGGATAGAAGCCCGTTTCGTCATAAAACGGTCGGTGATATGCGCGTACACCAACATTTGCCTCATCAATAACGAAGAAGAGACCTTCTTCCTTGACAAAGTCTGGGAGTAGCGAGAGGATGTCCTTCGTCACCTCTGAAAACGACTTGTCGATGTACTCCAGGGTTGCGAATTCGATCGAAGAAAACAGCTCCACATACCGATCCTCCATAAAGACAGGACGAGGCGATGCGTGACAAAAGGGATGCCACCATTGCGCAAGAAACCAACGGTACTTGTGTTCCTCATGTAACGTCCCGGTCTCGAGTGCTGCTCGGATGAATTCCCGGAAAACGAGAAGGTGTACCAGTAAAACCACCGAAAATCGGCGATTTACAATTTCTCTGTTTTTGGCGAGCAACGTATGGAACCCCAACGCCATCGGCTTAGAGATCTTCTTTGAAGAGCGGTTCTCTTTCCGGCAAAATATTAGGATACGAGGATTCGTACAGAGCACTCGGCTCCAATTCATCTCGGTGAGACTGACGTAGAGACCCCAGTGCTGGCAGAGACCCTCGTATAGCAGCCTTTCCGGAAGCCGAGACATTTACAAGAAATCTCAGAGTGGGAGAGAATTAGCATGAAATGGCAGTAATTTTGCTACATACGTACGTGTTCTGACCTCGGCGAAATAGAGTTCGGACGCGCTCATTGAGTACCGGATCGTTTCGAAACCTCCAAGATTGTGAAGAAGCATTACTGGTGTCTTATCATTAGCTTCGTCGGTGGCGTGTAAGTCTAAGGCCTTGACTTGGGCGGCAAGGTCTGTGGCAAAATGATCGACGTTGTATGGTGGTAGTTCGGCGGCTCCAGTAGCCAAGGCAAGGAATGGAGTCCGCATTGAATTCAGAATCAATGGCACTTTTTCTGTTTTTCTGGGCATGTAGTGTCTAGATTTTGGGGACGAGCGACTCCTGAAATCTGTTCAGTTCCAAAATCGTACTCAAGGCCAAGGCAGAACAGACGTACCTATACAGTGCTCCCATACCCTGTCAAAATTTCCACTACTTCTGGCCGCTGTTACTAGATCGAAGAGGAAATGACTGCGAAACAACACAGCCCCGAAAGACTCAGGGGAACCAAGCGCCAGATCCTGCTCGTCCTTGACGGCGCCGGGACATATTGAGGGAAAAAATCGTGCACCTTAAGCTCTTCATGCGATTCGGCAAGGTCTACAGTTGACATCGGAACAGTGCAGAGTCGACGATAAGGGGCACTAACTCATGCACTGCTAACTCATTGTGTCGTGACGGTTACAGTCACAAACGAGCGTAACGCTATTGAGTATATTTCTGTGGCGTTTCCGATTTCGACCCATACTGAAAAGTTACACGTTCTTCGAGCTCGTCATCAGCTTGTATACATTGAAAGCGTGCGCACAGCTCATGCTCAAGACGCCAATACTTCCGTATACATTTTGAGTTTCGTCTGCCAAAGGGTTGTGCACAGTGCATGCAGGCAGTTGATCAATGGGAAATATATATGACATCACGAGCAACAAACTATGGACACTCGGAATCTATGAGCCTGTGTATGGAAAGAATAATCACATTCCAAGCTGTGAACGCCGTTCGGTGCGAAGTTCGTGGCCTGAGCAACTTGTTGAACTTGACTTCCATGCTCCGTAGCAATGTTTTGCTGTCGCATAACTTAGGATAAAGTTAACAAGTGGGCGTCGCGTTTCGCAGAAGAACTGTAAATAAAGATATGTATGAAAATTGAACTGGTAAGTCTAAGCCCTACGGGCGTTATAGCCGCTGCAAAACATAGGGCTACTTGGTGATACATGTCTGATGGTACATGGGATAGAAAGCGTTGAATGCAAGTACGACATGGTGATTTTACTATGATGGCGCAACGGTGCTGGAGAGGTCACAGTGGACATCATGGACAATTTTGATACCAGCATCGAGAAGCTTCTGTCGATCATGAAAATCAATGTCATCGGACTCGAGAGATACATGCTCGATAGGCGACGTTGTCGAGCGTGCCTTCACTACGCTGGATAGGACCCCTGCATCCACCCCACGGCATTCGAGGTCCTTCAGGGCGGCGCATGGGAAGATCGATGGTCGCTCAGATGTTGGTGGCTCGAGGGCTCGAACACTGTCGTCTTGAATGTTGAATAAGCCCAGATATTGCACACTTCGTAGGTCATTGAAAAGTCGTAAGAAAACAATCTTGGTTGCGTTAATGCCGTGAAGTTCAAGGGAGCGGAGACGAGATAAAGGGAAGGGGATGTTTGTGGGGCTGGCTGAAGGAGGGTCGCGGCGTGTTAGTTGTTCTAGGACTGGTGTCGCATCGGTGTTCTGCAATGGGTCCAAGTCCACGAGACCCTCTAACGCAAGGTTCTCGAGGGCGGGGAAGGAAAACATGGAAAGAACCTCCAACGCATAGCTGGCATCGAGAAATCCAAAGGTAAAGTGGGTGAGGTGCAATAATTCAATGACGGGAGGAGGCTTGATAGGGAGGTCGGATGCGGACTCATCGACGGGCGATGAATTACCGGAAGAGGGAAGGATATGAGTCTGCGGGCCCCGTCCAATAATGGTAAGATGTCGAAGATCTGGACAAGCAACTAAGATATCGACAAAGTCATCCCTGGTGGGGGTGACGTCGCTCGCTAAATATCTGAACTCGAGCATAGTCAAATTGCATAACGACGATGCGGCCCAATCAACATGAACACCGGTGAAGGAAACGCGGCGTAGCTGCTCCATGGCAAGGCCGCCGAACAAAGGGAGAGGAGCCTTCATCTCAACAGGCGCAAAAGTCGCGTTCTTGGACGCGAAAAACGCATTGCAGCGCGAAAGCGAGAGGGTTTCGAGCATTGGTGCGGAGTCAACGCGTCGCGAATAGTGGAGGAAAGTGAAGATAGGTGCCCATGTGTCAGCGAGGAGTTCGAATTGCCGCCATCTTCGGACGTGGACGATTAGGAGCCGCAGGATGGCCTCCATGTCCTGCCACCGGAATTTGTGCGAACATTCTGCAAATTCCCAATCCCACGACGGATCGCGAAAGTCGAGAAAGAAGTCGAGAGGATAGGATTTGGACCGCTTTATCCATGTCACGGCGCGCGAAAGCTGTCCGCGGGATGTGGGGAATGTGATGATGATGGTATTCCATAGCCCTCCCGTGGAAATGGCGACATTTCTCCAACGAGCAGAGACTTGAGACACAGTGATAGGCATCAAGATCGTCTCGTATCGGTCGTCGGCATCATGAGTCGCCAGTAAGAATATTTCGGAAAGCAATTCGTTCGGTAATTGCGACGATGGGGGTTGGTGCGGACAGCTGAAGCTACCGAATAACCGTCGGGCATTCATTGTGGTCGGAGGAAGCTCTTCGCTGGCAAGTCTTTCGATAATGTCTGCGGTAGTCATTTTTTGCTTGGGCTTGGTAGGTGAGCGAGACAAAAGAACATGCACATTACGCAAACTTACCTCGATGCAGTGGAAACAGCGAAAGCAGAGAATCCAAGGATTCTGAGCATGAATGACTGCCACGAGCTGTTATATATGTCTGAACAGGGCTGCCAGTAACCGACTCCTTAGAAGATAGGCGCACTCACAGATTGCTTGCAGATGCGGTATCGATCGCATCCAGATCAATGTACCTTTCGCCCATGCCTGGACAGTGGCATAAGGGGGAAGACTCAAGAGGCTCATGGCGGGGTGAAACATGCAACGGGGAAAGTACAAGGCATGAGGTCCACATTAGGAAGTACGGATCCAGTAAAAACTGTCTATAACCGACACGAGGCGGATTTGACAATCACGTAGCACGTCTGTAGGTCCTTATTGGTCCATTGATGAGAGGCAACCCGCCCGACGATTTGAAAAGGACAGACCTCCTAGACATCCGTCGTATGAGTCGGTCAGGGTTGTCAGAGTATTTGTCAAGCTAAGAACCATGCCCTCGACACACCCTCGAGATGAGCTTGATACCAGACATATCTGAATGATTCAAGATCAGTCGTTTGTGGGTCCACCCCCAACATCACGCTCTGACCGTCGGCACCAGCAAAATATCCTGCAGCCGATAGGTATATTCACGAAACACGCTTCACCTACAAGCTGGACTTGGCCATATGGGACATAAGCCTGTTGGTCACGGTTTGACCATAACATCGGGTAAGTAATGATGAAGCAAACGAACCTTGTAGAATGCCGAAAGGAAAAGGAGCTCAATTGCTAGACCAGGGAAGCCTGTTTGATTGATTCAGAGAGGACGCAAGAATCACATATTCTTTCAGGCTGTGGCGGTGTTGGAGTTTCCTTCCTCGATGCCTCTTCGGCGTTCGCCAAGATTTCGGGTGGGTATCAGGCACAAAGCAACGAGATCGGCGTCGCCTCCAAGAGCTTGATAATGCGACCCTTCAGGTTTGCCGTCCATCGGTCGCGTCATGACAGACTGAGTAGTCTAGTAGAGTTGCTGTAGAGCGTCGGCGCCTGGTGTAAATCCGCACGTGCCACGAAATCCTCTGAGGCGGGGCAACACGGGGGTAAAACAATGTCGTTAGTTAAAACTTCAACAAGGAAGGATCACCTGTGGTTTCACAGCCGTTACTAGTTATTATGATTTCGAGAAAACCTCTGAAACGGGTATTCCAGACTCGAAGGCCGACATGACCGGCATTTATCTGTGCCTGCGGAAATACAATGTAGACCTTGTTAGGAGCAGACAAAACGATCTCGGCAAGGTTCACCCCCGGTCCATCGAGATTGACAAGTATAAGTTCGAAAGAACTCATTCCATCGGCCTCCATTTTGCGTTCCTTCTGTACTCTATGAAGGATCATCTGATAGTTTTTTTTGTAAATGATATCACAACGACTACACACCGTTTCCAATAATTGGGACGCAACGTCGTTGTACTCCTCGATGCCCCAGGACCTTGCGAAGTTCTTCAAGCCAAGCTCCCGACCTTGTTACACGTATTGTGTGCTCCCGAGCAAGATCGCCAACATTTCGCGGAAAGCGCACGCCATTGCTCCGCGTCATTCCCGAAATGTGAGACGGACCGTGAATGGTCGTGATTCTCGATGAATGTCGCATCTCGATGAGAAAATAGATAACATACGCATTCCAGAATCCTTCCGCGCGCTTGAAGTTCTGCCACCTTGCTATATGATTTCCCGGAACTCGGAGAGCTTCTAATCTCGGTAGATGTCCGCTTATGCTCGCCACCAAGGGGTGAATCGAGGTCATGGACCTCGAAGTGAAATACCATCAACTCGTTCGTCGGAAGCACGTAAGCAGCCAATTGCGCATCGTGGGTGAAAGACGTCTCTCCTACAGTGATCAAGTCATGTGCTGATCATCAACATGAATTTGGTCGCATGTATGTTGGCCTAGCATAGCATTCGTCAGTGACGATATGTTAACGGTAGTTAACAGTTAACCCAGGTGTCTTCGATATGTACCCATTCGCGAATAGGGTGCTTGTAAGCTGTAAATTCATTGATTTGGGTCCGTACTGAGTGCGTCAGGAAGGTGATAACGTCCATCTGTTCAATGGCTCTATGAATATCTGGCGCCAATAGTCCTGATAGGACATACCCGAAAACCGTCACATCCTCAAGCGTATGAGATCCCACACAGCCTGGCGCAGGTCCGGATTGTCCCAGTCGAAGTCGCGCTACTTTGCAATATACAGGTGGAGATAGTGTTCACCCGTTGAAACATACCAAAAAGAATACAAAGGAAGTTCAAAACACGTCAGTCAGAATACTGAGATACTAGAAGCGAGGGCATGCGAACCTTGGAACACTGATCGCCAGTTATTCGGTGGCTGGCGCTGCCCTGCATCATAAATCTGCCTGATATACCAGTCGCGTTTGGGGCTTTCTTTACTCTACTTTGACTCGTCGGATCATTCATGCTGCGATGGAAGAGTAAAGTATTGGTAACTTGCATTGTCTGATCATTTCAAGTTGCCAACCTCATCGGACGTATGGTTTACCCCGAGGTCATCCTGCAGCAACCACGTCACTGAACGATTTGGACGCGTGAAGTAGCCAGAAACTCACATGAGTTTCATGCCACGGTCATGCACACCCTTCTGGAGGTTATCCCAATCGGAGAGGGCTCCATACCGTGGGTCAATGTCGCGATAATCTGAGCTAGACACCAGTTGTAAAGACCAGACAATGTGTTAGGCAGAGGGGTAGTCTCACATGTCATAAGCCGTGGTATCTGCGACAGACTGCGAGAGGCGACCGATAGGTGGGCGAGAGCCGGGGTACACCCACGCCGAAATCTTTCAAGTAGTCGAGAAGTTGGCATGAATACTGTTGAGATCACCGATACCATGCTCATTGGAGTCAAAAAACGAGAAAATCTTGTACACGACGGCGCTCTTCCATCAAGCACGGATAGCAGGAGAGTCAGACATTGTCCAGTAGATGGCGGATAAGAGCAGCTCTGGCTGTCAACGGCATGAAGAAGACGTGGCACGAACGCGAGGCCGAGGGATCGATCCGGGCAATCGACGGAGGCAGGTATAGAGATCTTTACGGACGTGGTGAGTAGGGTAGATTACAAGTGTTTAGTCCAATAACACGCACCTTGTCAATTGTAATTCTCGGCGCTTAGGCTCGCAGCACGTTTCAAGTGACGTTCAGTATATTCCTGCAATTTGAAAAATCGACGCCCTCGCAACTTGCGGGAGATGGGATTTATTCTGAATCTGAGGCAAGTGACATGGAGGAATCCTATTCAACAAGTGAGTTGGCGAATTGTAACATAACTGGCGATTCGCGACTCTGATGGGTATCTTTCTCTTTCGTCAGGCCTTGCCTGCCCTTGTAATGGCATCAGCGCCTACTAACTAGATCAACGAAATGGAACATACATTTTCACTAGTTTCAACGACGCTTTTTTCCCTGCAGTAAATGATTGGCAGGCTGGAGAGATCACTTCAACACTTGGGGGCGTCGGGGCCAGGCTGAAGGCTGAGACTGAGAGTGACCACAAATGGAATATGTGACGTTGATGTGACGAGTGGACCTATAGTCACACAACATTTGACCTTGCTGCGCAAGGTTGAACAAATGAAAACTGCGAGTCGAGATGCTCGAAAAACTATAAGAATGCTTAGGAAGATGCGATATCGATATATGTATAAGTCCATGGTAGATGCGGGGTGTGGTAAATGCAAGCGAGAACTTCCAGAGTTCCGGTAAGGTGGAATGGGGTAGATGACGAGGTTTGTATGATGTCTATAGCTTGAGGTGTGGCGTCGTGATCGTAAAAGGCAAGTTTCAAATACATCTGTTCGATTGAGGTTAGTGGCAGATTATTTGCGAAATGAAAAGGGACGCACAGGGTATGATCAACACCCTTAGGGTGGAAATTGAGGACGTAGTTAAACTGCGAGCCAGTTTCGGGACTGTGAGGGTAGCGAGTGCACTTCTCAACAGTGCTCCACTCCCTCGCAATGATGCTCAGAGCTTCCTGCCCATTGCTCGCGTGACCACTGTCCACCAGCCAGCACCCAATAACCATACCCGTTCGCCCGATACCGCCGCGACAATGGACAGCGCTCACACGACCGCGGGACTCGTTGTCCCTGAGGACATCCAGCACGCCGTACATGTGGTCGAGTGATTCGGGTAGGGAGCGATCGCGGATGGGGAAGCGGTGGTATTCGATGGTATCCATGTCGATTCCAAGGAGCGCTGCGCGCCCACAGAGGACGTTCGAATAGGACATCAACTCACCAGCTTCCGTAAGGTCGATGAAGGTCCGCACTCCCGCTCGCAGGAGGGCGTCGAGCTTGGGTTTATTGGGGTTTTTGGGTGTCCATGGGTACTCGCAGGCGAGAAGTAGAGGAGTTGCCCAGTAAGAGTTGGGAATAGGGCGTGCACGGCGAGCCGTTAATGGTCGAGGTGATAGAGCGTTGAGTCTGCGCTGCGTCGCTGCGAGCATGGGTGTCGTTGTCGTTGTCGCTGTCGCTGTCGTTGTTGTTGTCGGAGATTGTGGGGGTCTGGAGCTTGCCATCTTCAGGTATGAAAGGCGGGGATACACAGATGGGACAATGTAGTTATACTTGAATGTTCATGAAACACTTTGGTTTTATATCGGTTCGGAACTTTTGATCGTACGGAACAAAGAATGAAGGTGGCTGTGGGCATGCCCAAATTCCAATGGACTCTGGACTATGATATGCATGTTCATCACGAGGCCAACTTAGACCTTAAACGCTAACTGTGGCCAAGCCCAGTCACTTGCCTTCCAATCCTTCCGAATATCCCTGCCCCATCGCTGCCAGATGAATGCCTAGCTACATTTTGCTCGGTTTGATTTCCCAGGTCCCTTTCAAGAAAAGGCAATGCTAAGTCATTATAAGGACACTGCTCCGAGACAAGCCAGGCGCCCATGAGCAAACATGTGTAGTGCTAGATTACTCTGGCCCATCGCATTGAGGGTTCAATCCATCGATCCTCGTGATTTCCTGATTCTACTGGCGGCCCCGGTAAGATCTCAGCAGACGTCCCAATGGAATCCGAGTTCGTTCGGGATGGTGACTGATGGTGAGTCAATCCTATGCCTCTGTCTGATATACGTGCATCGTGTGTGATTGACTCTCCAGTGCAGATACATCATTGAACATGCGTGGCTTCTTAGCACCCTTGAGCCTTGAGCCTTCCTTACGCCTTGCCCTGGCCCATACAGATAAGTGGCAAACAAATGGTGGTCCTGCTCCACTGCCCATGATAACCGGAAGTGTACAACGTGCATACTTACTCACGTTTGACCCATATGTCAACGTCCAGTCCATGTAAAGCCGGCTTCCAAGTTTTTCGATTCGTGTCCGAGCCCCAAATTCGATAAACCGAGCGTGGCGAGGCCGCCTACCTACGCAACGCGCTGTCATCGGTGAAGCTGTACAGTGTCTCATGCCATCCTCTAGACTCGCAATCGCCAGGAAGGCCGCGTGGTGGAAGCTGGTGGAAGGCCGTCGTCTACCTAGTCCTTGAAAAATATTGGGCCCTGGACGTTTTATGCTCAAGTTCATCTTGAAAAACAGTGCCTCAAATAAATGCCTACGATACTAGCGCATCTTAAGAATTAAGCCACTAGTTGAATGTCCCAAATCTTCATGCAGGCCTGGGTGGGGGTGGATTATGCATATGCAATTGTTGGCATCCGAGGTCCATGTCAATCCGGAGCTGCGTGACTTGTCACGCAAAATTCAACTTGCTACACTCGTACCCGGATACTATGGACGAGAACCGGTATCGTTCAAGAGATAGACCTTCAGCTAGCTGGAAAGGGGATGAGGAATGTGCCCCCACCGGTGAGTGAAGTGCTAATGTGGGAGACGACAACAGACTCATCCTCGACGCTTTCCCCCTCCCGAATCGACCCCTTGCGTAATTCCTGCATTTTATACCACATCACGGGTGACCTGGGGACTGGACCTGGCAATTCTCGCTACTTGAATATCTTTTCGGCTTTAGACCATCATTCGAGGTCCAGCGGCAGGCATAGTCACCATCGCGATGATGGTGAGCGCGGCCGCGAACCTCGCCATAACTCCCGCCGGGACAGGTCCGAGGTTGGCACACTCGGAGACCGAGACGCGTACGAGCGGCAGACCCCTGCGCCACATGATGTTTTGTCGAAATTTCGCGAAGGAATGCACGACAATCACAGCAGTGGAAGCGGAGTTCCGCGCAGAGAGCACAGGCATCGAGACGGGCGCTATAAAGTACGAATCATATCTCTCATTCAAGTTCCAGGGGCTCATATCGTTACGCAGGACTCCGAGGGTCGACGTCACCGTGTGCGCGAGCGCAGATCAAGAAGTCGCAGTCGCGAACCAGGGATTGTACGTTACTTTCCCCGCTGAAGCAGAAACTGCGCTGACCTCCGAAGGTGTGATCAACCTGGTCAATACCAACCTAGGTCCACGCTTATGACCACCCCGAGGAACCCTTGCGCGGCCGGACCAAACGCCGCAGATCCCATTCCAGGAGCTCCTCGTCCTCTCGGTCGTCCTCATCTCCAGATTCACGAAGTACCGACGATGAGCGCCGGATGAGCAAACGTCACAAACGGCACGCTTCCCGGTCGCGCTCGAGAAGCAGGACTCGTGAGCACACGCACACGCAACCCAGCAAGTCGAAGCGTAAACACGGTAAGGAGCGTGCTAAAGACCGTGATCGTTCAACTTCTCGCGAGAGACGTAAAAGGAGGAAGAACAAGGAGCGTGGAAAGGAAAAAGAGGATCGGAGGAGCATTTTAACTGGCAAGAAGGTATGCCACTATCACCTCTAAGAGATTGACGTTAACGATAGCGAACAGATCAAGCTGAAAGTCAAGAAGGAGAAGGGTGACGATGAAAGGGATGCAAATCGTCGAGATTTGTTGCAATTCCTGAACTCGACATTCGAATAGAAATCCCTCATCGTGCTTCCTATGACCGCCCTCCCATATGTTTAACCCCAGGGCCTCGAAACAAACGAGTTGTCCACCAATCTTTGAGCATGGGTTTTTTCTCAGATTTTATTCAAGATTCATACGCACACCTTACTTGAGGTAAGTAGCTAGTTGATGTCACCGGCGTCTGGTGGTAAGATGACATTAAATGCAAGTGGCCAAGTGATGGTTGACGCGGACGGCTGATGAATGAGTACTGTACTTGTAATACTTTCAACCGTAACCGTCTGTTCCGGTATCGACAGTGTCTTTCCATGCGCTTGGTTCAGCTGGCTCCAACTTCATGTCGTTCGGTCCGAAAGGATTGGTCATTGAGCAGCCTGACCTGTCAGTTTTCGTACGTCACAACACAGGTCCTTGCTTTGTTGTTTCTCTGACGTGTTCTTTGAAGTGTGATCTATGCCACAACCCACGCTTATTTGAGGAGGTGGTGGCCACTGTGCTTTGCGCCATCGTCGGCCCGGAAATGCCGCAGACGTCACAAAAAGTTGCAAGTATTGTAAATTGTACAATTCATACTTCTTTTTATCAACCTACATACTAGCAGGCTCAAATCCGTCCGCCATCCCCCAGACAAGCATGCCCGCACAAGACGACGAACTACTAAGAGCGACTCTGGACTATGTTAAGCCCCACATCATTGACTCGCTTCGTAAGTATATTTCAAAATCTCAACGGCCCAAGTTTGAAATGTGGCCAACTACTACCTATAGGCAATCCAAAAAACCTTGAATGGCTGAAACGCGCGGCCGTCGCTATTGGTCCCATCCATGAGACCGAGGAACACCGCGTACGGGATTTTGTGTCCATGGTTGGCCACATATCTAGTCGCCTCCGCCAATTGCTCGATGGGAGTAGGCCATGTATTGTTCCATGGGACCCCCAGGAAGGCGCGATTACTACCGACCAGAGGCAGCACATTTTGAATCTTGGCATACCCAGCTTGCACGGTCTGCCTTCCTTGCTTCTCCATCAGCTCGGCGAGCCGATCTTGGACGAAGGAACAGCGGAAGCGAATAGGAGGAGGATCAACATGATCTCCAAAATATTTCCGCCACCCGAAAGGCATTCGTACGCGCACACAGTCATCTTGTTCCAGTAGTTATTGACGTTAATGGCAGAATATTATCCAATACGTCTGGTGCGGGCAAGACCAGGCTAGCGCTGGAAGGGCTTTGGCTCCACTGGGGCCTGTACTTCACCTGCCGTCGCAGCCACGACAAGATTGGATCATCCGACGTCCAGAGTATCATGGGCTACAAAGCCGACCTCGGTGGTGAAGAACCCGGCTATCTTCAGGCATGTGGAAAATTCACCCCAGATATTCCACTCGAGCTCGCTCATGATGAACGAGAGGTTCTATTCGACCAGAATTCCGAATATGCCAACCATTTCTTCCAGGCCGCCATAACTGCCCGTCTTTTAACTTTTCTTATCTTCTTGGAAGCTGCTCAGAATTACCCAATGTCCGTGGAAGACATGAAAAAGCTGTGGACTCTTGTGCAAGTCGACACGCGGCTCCTCGCATGGGACGACAAACCACACGCCGACCTATTCTCGGAATTAACGACCGTTTTGTGCCACGGGGAGCCGAAGACGCTTGGAATAGAGACGTACCGCATCTTGGCCGCGTGTCTGGCCCACATCAATGCCCATACATTATATTGTGTTCTCGATGACGCTCAGAGTGCTGCAGAGATGCTGTCCAAAGCATTTCCCAATGCCTACAAAACGAAGCACCGTCCCGTTTTAAAGGCGCTGTTGGCGACTTGGGGGGCGCTTCGACTCGACTTTGTCATTATAGCCAAATTCTTGAAGCAGGATATCATCATGACCAACCCTGGACGCCCTGGGACATGGTCTAATATTCAAGGTATCACGGGCGTTGGCGAGTTCTTTAGTTCAGCGGATGTGCGCCTGTATATGGAGAAATATTTGCCTGCCACATACATCGGGAGCATGCCCGGGGCTGAACTGATACGTCGGGCGTGCTATTGGCTTACAGGCCGGTGAGTCGATGTTTCATGCATGGACCCTTGCTCTATCTTGAGTTTTGACGCACCACATTTCAGTCCCCAGTTCACTGCGTCATACATCGAAACTCTCCTCCGCCATGGCCTCCACAGCCCTCATCGAGTGCTCACCAGGTATATCACACACTTTACAAACTTTACACCGAACGACGGGGAGGCTTGGGAGCAAATGGAAGGTGAATTGACGTCGCGACATCATGATCCGCCACGTCCTTTTCATTTCGAGTGGATTGAAGGTAAATGACATTTGTTCCACTATCTGAAAGATATGCTGAACATTTTCAAGATTCGAAGTTTCCTGTGTTAGCCAATGCAGGTGAAAAGCTGGCCTGTTACCGACTAAAGAGTGGACGTCTCGGCTTTGAAAATGAGAAACTTATGACAGAAACGGAAAGCATCAAGCTGGTGCAGTCTGGTTTCGCCCGCATTCCGAGATGCACCTGGGATGTGCAAGCAGTCATCGACGAGCCACTGGCCTACCTTGCAGCTGCGCACTGGATCGCAACGCAGAACGTTTGGACGAAACGCCACGATTGGGACGCCATAAGATTCGTGACTTCAGGACGGCCCAATGCCAATGGTCTCAAGCTTTATGTCGTTTCATGTCTGGCGGATCTCTTCAGTCACTATCAGTCGCTTTCCGAAATCTTCATGTTCAGCCCCGGAGGGCGAAAGACAGACTTATCGACCCGTCGAGCTCGACTCGTGACGCGGTGGGTCGATTCTTCTGGGGAGATGAGATTCGCCCCCGTCTGCTTGCCCTTCCAAGTCAACGGCAGCTTCAACCGTCGCCTCATTTCTGCGTCGCATATTCTTAGTTTTCGTTCCCAGGTCAAAGACGCCGACACTGATACCGGAGACTCGGACCTGGAATGGTTGCGGGGCAATGTCAATGCGCCGTTTTTGCTTCCACTCGCACATTTCGGGCCAGACTTGATGATGTGTCTTCAACTCGAGCCACTGCCAGGCAGCCAGGCCGATGAGCTGATCTGGGTGGCAATCCAGCTCGAGCAGAATGTGGAATTCAAATCCCCTCTTGAGATCATCAGAAAGTCGGTCAAGAGCGTGACGCCCAGTCAATTCTGGCTTCATGTGAGTAGTAACTCTCTATTCCGCTAGTGTTCTCTTTAAACTGATCGCCGACACGGTGGTTTACAGAAAACCGGCGCCCCAGTCGCGCCCAAATCTTGTTCTGACCTTATTGCCAACACCAATGCTATCCTGGCTGATCTTCCAAACGCGTTCCGCCCCACACCTCTGGCTCCGCATTCTTCTGCAAATACCGTACACGGCCGCGATAATGTATCCATGGACGGCGAACACTACCCTCTACTTCGCGTCATTTGTTTTCCGGCGGAGCCCGATCCTAAGGACTGCGACACGATCCTCCAGGAAGATCCATCCGATCCCCATGATCTGGCCTGGCTACCCTTCGCCTCATCTGAATCGGTTCCGGGGGCGCATATTCTGAAGAGGTTCAGAGATGCAAACATAGATGCAAACATTGCACAGCGGCAGAGGAATAGCGAAGCAGGCAGGGCCCCGCGGGCTCGAGTCCTTACCATGACAGGGGCTTTGTACAATGCCCTCAACGACGGCTCTCGGAAGTCTATACATGAAGTGGTTCTATTGCTGACACCATTTGACCAGATATCGACCATACCACTGGACGAGATCAAAATACAGGTGGAGCGCTACAAGAAGATCGAAAGGATTCTGCTCCTGAAGAACAGCGACGGAAAAGGCCGTATACCAAAGAGATACAGCTTTGGGCCCTTACCTAAAGAAAAGGACAGTCTCGAGGCATGGCGTACTGTGCTGCTAAGAGCTGCTGAAAGACTCCGGAATAATACGTTAGGTATAATAGATTGAATGTGGGAGGCTCTGTTGTGAAACAGAGTTGTGGTGTTACTGTACTTCGAAGATGTTTCCCAAGAGATTCGGCAAAGCATTCGGCAGAATGACAGCAAGCCTCGGCGACTAACCCCATCTTGCCAACTCTTGCTCCATCCTGAACATGCTCTCAGCCCGACAGACTCCCCAGAGTGTCCCCGGGAAGACCGTGTCCATTTTATTATGACAATCAGTGATAACCACGTCCTCGCAGAACCTTCTGGATCATGAGGACTTCTGTATTCTTGGTTCCCGCGTCGCCCCATGACACACTTGTCAATGGCTCACTATAAAAAAAAATATTCATCGCGCCGATGACTCCCTACATTGCCAGCCTGCTGCAACGATGGGGGTTCAGGGCAAAACAGGCCCTGGCATGCCCTTGCTTTGTCAGGTTCTCGCATGAGTTACAATGATCACCGCGCGGGTCTACCAGACCAACCCGAAACGCATTTTTCCGCGTCGTCGAGCAGACCGTGTGGAACTACGCCGACGGCAGAACATGGGATCAGGTTGACGGAGTGTACGTGCTCACCATAGGCGGAAGCGGGACGTCCGGCTCTCTTCGTTCCGTGTTCGACACCGGCGAGAACTTCATCATGCATTACCCTGGGCGTCCACGACTACAAGTGTTGGGGTGACATCGTTACTAATCTCACAGACACCGGGGTCGTCTTCACCCCTCAATATTACAGCGACAACCACCGCGACAGGGGGGAGCAGAGGGTAGAGGCAGTTGGCGAGTTACAACGTCCGCAACGTCAGGGGTCGCAACTTCAGTTTCAATTATACTGTGAGCGAAGGAAATGACCTCAAGGTTAAGATCATTATCGAATGAGCTCATTCGGTAAGTCTTGTTAGCGATCCACACAACTTGTCAGTGACAGACGGCGGTGTTTCTAGCTTGCGGCGACATCTTCCAAAGCGGCTTATCGAAGGGTGACGTTGAACACGTTGTGTAGTTAGCGCTGGTCTCTACGTTTTGCGTGGGAACGTTTTGTGTCGAGGCTGCCATGGCACTGGGACTCCGTCCCGTCGAGCGGGGGTGTAACGATATCCAAAGGCTTGTGACCAGCCGCTATCGACAGCACCTGCTGTCGGCTAAGCTGTGCGTCGTTCAAGAATCAACTGAATCACGTTCGAATACTATTTCTCCACAGACAAACAAGCACAAGGTGCGGCTTGCTACGGTAAGCAGATCAACTGGTCGCCAGTCTATGTGGTCCACGCAGGCTGCACGCCCGTCGCCCAGCGCGTGCCCAACGCGTGTAAAGGAACCATTGCGCATTGCTACATTGGTACTAAAGGTGTGAAGCAGCAGCAGGACGTGCAACCTGCGTGAAGTAGTCTTCGGTCAGTTGAATGGCCAGGGGGCGTCTTGTTGCTGTTGGTAGCTCCGCTCACGGAGTCAGTCTGGTTGAGCATCGCTTCCCAGATTTCGCCTCCGTTTGCATAGACTTGGCCCCGGGTGTGTCGCTTAACCGAGACGCGTCAATGATCTCACTCAGATTTCCTGATTTCGTTCGCATGCCAGCTTTGCCAGACAGGGGGTCAACTGGGGCGGCACTTCTCTTAATGACAGTGACCTAGTGGCATTTGAGGGACGCGTTTACGCAAAGACTGGGAGATAAGTCGCCATTTTCTTGGGTAGCGTCGACCTGCGCGTCTTCATCATCGTCTTCATCGGCTTTTGCTGTTTTCTTGGATTTCTTGCTGGGGGGCTTGGGCGCAGGTGCATCAACTTCGCTTGCGGAGCTTGCACGTGCGCTTTTGCGGCAGCCGCCCCAGGGGGCGGGGTAGCAGCAGGTGTAGCCCAAGCACTGGCCGCCTTACAGGCCGCCTTTGCTTTTGCACTGCGCTTCGGGGCAGCAGGGATACAGTCAAGAGCTTTCTTGCGTGGAGGCATGGCGATTGAGATTCAAGTTGTACAGCGAAGAAGTTCATCGCGCCCGCCTCGGTGATTTTCTCGTCGTCACCAAGCAGCCGCAGAATCTGGACATAGGTCTTGGCTGCCTCGCGCTGGGTCTGGAAGCCTGGTGCGTAGGAGGCCAGTTTCACCAGGCCAGGAGCGCACGGTCGTGACGACCGCGAGTAGCGGGAGGCCCCGTTCCCAGGCGCGCTCGAGCTGTGGCAGAGCTCGTGAGCACAGGGAGCCCAGCAAGTCAATGCGTGAACACGGCGAGAAAAAAAAGACGTACTAGATTGTTCGACTTGTTGCGGACGAGGAGGAAGGACAAGGAGCATGGAAGGAATCCGAAGGATCGGAGGTGACGAAAGGTATGTTACTTATCACCCCTAAGAGATTGATGCCAATGATACTAATAAGGGAGCAGCTGAAAATCAAGAACTTGAGAAGGGTGATATGAAAGACTTCAATGAAAGCAAATCGTCGCACCGTCGCATGTCTCATGATTTCGAGTCTGCCTTAGACCTTATTCTTATGATCGCCCTCCTGTCGATTCCTGTGGCGGTTTAACTATAGGTGTGGTGATATTAGGACCTAACTGAGTTTGAAAAAGCTACCACATTTGGGTGATCGAGAACCTAACCGAAAAGGCAAGAGCCTCTGTATACAACAACACCAAGCTGATATATTCAAGCCACACCTGCCTTGCACGCCGCTCAGCAGGGTAGCAATGGAGTATTTCAAGCTGAAAATATGTACAGTGAATGCTGGTATCAATTATCTGTGCTCTCTGGGACTGATTTTTAAATTACAGAGCAGCTTTAGCTCAT